>CAUYPO010128307.1:0-20098 GCA_963574435.1 Cheirogaleus major
CTTTTAGGTAAGAAAAGTTATTATCTAAAGAATATCATTAAAATTTCCTTCCTTCTCTTTCCATGAACAAACAAAAAGTTAAAATGAAGGCAGTTGGGGATGAAGGGAGTTATAGGAGAGTGTTAAATATTATTATTATTAAAATTAGAAAATAAAGTACATTTCTCTATCAGTGTTTAAAATAATGCTAGAAATTATGCATGCTTATACTGTATAACAAAGCATACTTTATTTGGGGAATAACTTAATTGATCCGTTATGTGGCAAAGACGACTAGAATGAAAAAAAAGCATAGCATTTTTACAGTCAAGGACATTTTGCAAAAAATGTGCAGAGAGAGGCCAAGAGTTACGATTAAGCAACAGTCAGCACTAAAGCTGCAAAACAAGGGAGGGCTGCTTTAGGGGGAAATGGGCTTGAACAGAGAACTAAAACACGTTATGGGAAAAACAACAAAAATGTTGGATATGCAATTTAAGGCTGGAGTTAGGAATCATTATCTTGAAATAGGTAGTGGTTACAACAAATCGTAATCTCCATGTAAACAGTGGAAAATAAGAAAACTTCTCATATACAATGAAGACCTTGCCAACCACGAATCCCCTCGAATAACCACTGGATTTAGTGACACAGCCTATTTCACAACTTCAGAAAATTTGGAGATAGAACATATGTAAATGAGAATTGCCTCATATTGTGACTTTAGGAGGATGATAACACCTCATGTTTTTTTCTGGTATTTAAGATAAAACATTTGAAAACATCTTTTTAGAATGTCAGAGAAGGAGACTGCAAAGTTTCTAGCAAGTCCTAATAAATAAAAATCAATTGTACAATACCCATTATGTCTAATTTAACATGAACAAACAGCAATGATATTTCTTAGCATGTTCTCTTTTTTTTTTTAAAGAGTGAAAAGCAGGCTTTCATAAATTCTCAACCTTTATCCCCCCAACCTTATTTTTCCCTCAAGGCCTGAAGTCCCTCAAACACAAAAGTGTTTTCTGGAAGGTAACACACTCTGCAGTGGAAGAGGCAGAGCGCTGTGGCGTGTGCTTCAGTGCAGGGGAGAAGGAGACTACAGAGCCGAGGCTGACCACGGGAGTTCCAGGGTTTAGCACAAGACATGTTTACCTTTCTCAGTGAAGTATAGATGAGTTTTAGATGTGACACGAAACAGAGACCATACCAGACGTGAGAGCAATCCTAAAGAGAAAAAAAAAAACAGAATCAAAAGGTTAAAAAAAAAAAAATCATCAAGAAAAACCACATTGGTTGTAAGCAGACATTGGCCTATACAGAATGTGAGTTCAAGGGTACCAGAGTAAAAAATCTCTCTCCATCTATATGCCATAACGCCATGTCCCAACATTCTAAAGGCACGTCTCTAAGTCCTAACGGGATCTTTAGTTTTAGAGATGACACAGTGATGTGGTTAAGAGCACACAATGAGGCCAGAAAGCCTAGAGTCAAATCTCGGTGCCACCTGGAGCCACTTAGAGACCTCATGCAATTTGTTTCCTCTCTACCTCACTTTCCTCACCTATGGAATGGAGATAATGATCACACCTACAGCACAAGACCCTTCCTGAATTATATGAGTTAGTTAATATGAATGAAGTGCTGAAGGCTGTGTCTGGAAAGCAGGGAGCAACTCCTGTATTTGTAATTATTTTTCAGAGACCCCAAGTGAAAATACCTCATAGCCTCAAGCAGAAACTAGAAACAATCAGAACCTTTTTAAGAGGTTCAACTAAGAAGAACACCATCCTTTGGGAAAAGAAAACAAGTACCTGGGGGTGGGGGTGGGGAAAGGAAAATCCTAAAGAAGGAGGAAAGGCCATAAACAGCCCCCTCCCCCCCAAGATGCACCTTTTGCTTAACTCCTTTTTTTTTTCAAAGACAAGGTTACTACTCTGGGAGGAGGGCTGAAGGACAGAACTTGTTGACAATGAGCATACCCAATTATTCACCTTGTGATAAGAAAAAGGATTAAGACAGGACAGCAAGTGATGGGAAGGCAGCAGAAGTTTTAAAGACTGAAAAAGATGTAAATATAATTTTCTGTGAAAAGAATGAAGACAGGACATAGAGTAATAATAACCCAAGCCCATCAATCCGGGCCTTCACAGATATAAATTCATTTTTGACCAAGAGTCCAATCCAACTGGACAAATACTTCAGCACCGACTCCAACCAACCTCCTTCACTGGGTAGCCCTCATTTATACACTGACGGAGAACGTTGTTGTTCGTTCTTGTTTCTTTTTTAAATAGCAAAACTTTGTTAATTTGAATCCTATTTATTCTAGAGGTATGATCATTTAGGTACAGGTTGAGTTGGGGTTTTCCTCTTGAGTTGAGATCTTTCCTTGAGGAAAAAATGTCTCATTAAAGTAGACAATATGTAATGTTGCAAAGTAAACATTTAAACTATTGAAAACATAAACCAAGTATTTTAACAGCCTCACTAATATATTAATACGAATGATTAATTACAGATGATTGGGTATTAATTATTAGAGATGATCTTTCTAAAAGGAGTAACATCTGGCCTTACACGACTTACACACTATTTAATTTTGAAAACTTCTATATTTCAGAGTATCCTTTCTTGCAATTAAATCAAGTGGGTAAGGATCTGTCTTGTTTTCAATGACTAGATAAGCCTTTATTAGGGCTGCTTTATTTAGTCAGTCTGGATGGACGGGAAGCCAGCTAAGAGGGAAGTAACTGGGATCTTTCTACTAGGAAGTTTGCTTATGTAGATTAACACACATGCAAACACAGGGACCTAATATATGTCAATCCCCAAACCGATTTTGAGGGTTTGACTCTTAAGTTACTTGAAATTATTCTTGCTGGAAATCACAGCAGGCACTGGCCTGAAGAAAAAGGCTCTTTTCTGGAGGATCACATAGTTGGAGTTATCCGATTCTATACACATAGCAAGAACACAATTTTTAACTGCAGTCACCCCCTTGGCCTTTCTGTAGTTCTTTTTATCAATGTCGACAAAGATATGCCTCGCCACTGAAAGCTGAAGTATCATCAAATGGAAAAGTACGGTTTGATTTCCTACTTTTCCCCCACCCTCCTGCCTCTCCCCACTTTGGTATTATGTCACACGAAATTACTTCCAGAAACTGGGAGGATCGAGCAGCCAAGTTATAAAACCTAAGTGCTATGCTTAATGCTTTCTTATTTACAAGTTAATACTTATAAAGGTGAGAGTCCACCGACCATCAAAGCCATGGTAATTTTCCTGTTTCGTAAGAACTCTAAAATCTCAGCAGAATCACAACCTGCTGAATCTACCATGTTTATATGACTAACACAAACACATATTCCTTTACAAGATTCCTACCACAACCTACAAATTTGTAAACCTCTATTTTAAACTTCATCCTTATCTTTAATCAAAACAGAAATCTGAATAGATTTCTTTCAAAATAATCTTGGTGGTGAAAATAAAAGATGGAGAGTAAAATATTAGCCAGTTCCTGTACTTCTGTGCTTACTATTCCCCTTCACGTTTTCTAAAAATTTCTGTTACAATTTTAAAATGTTATTTTCTCAAAGAATGACAACTATTTATTTCCCACTTAAAGCTCTGGTTTAAAAAAGAAATAGGCTGTAACTTGATAATAGCTCAGAAATGGGTTTTGCCTTATGATCTGAAATCAGAGTAGCCAGTCCTTTAAAATCAAAATTTCCCTTACACTTTTCACTGAGAAGTGAAGGTGTTTGTCTGCTTCCTTTGATAAGGGGTTCATGCCATGCAGTGGTAGTAAATCCTGGGTAAGGAAATTGTCAAAGGATGTTTTGTGTTTTGCATTATTTAAGCATTACATTGTAGAATTAAATCACGTAAAATGGAAGCTTCATCCATCTCAATCACTAAATTTGGTCAAGTGAAAGTCTACAAAATTCTACATCTAAAGCTTTAATGAAAATAAACATTACATTGGGGTTTGTTTTTAGGAAAGAATAATAGAGAAGAAAGCTTGGATAAGAAAAGGAAAATGCCATACACCTTTTATGCCTCCTTCTGGAGGCTGCAGACCGGCCAACAAACTTGCCAAAGCAAAAAAAAAGTGTTTAATAATTATCTATAAAGGAAAGATTTTTAAGAGCAATAGCAGCAACCAGGTAAAAACAGACCAATCAGGTTTTCCTAAAATTTAGTATTTGCAGTTGAAACCTGCATAAGTAATTACTTTCAAAGGAATGTACAGGGAGCCATCAATCCCCATTCATTCAGCAACCATTTACTGAGCCCAAAGCTTTGCTAGCCTTGGAGATATAAAAATGAATACAACACAGCTGCTTTACTTCCAGTTAGAAGAATACACCTAAATAAAGAGCTACAGAGCAACGTGTTAAGCGCTACAATAGAGGTGTGCACGAAGGGCTGCAGGGCCAGAGGAAGAAGCCATAAATTCTTCCTGAGAAATCAGGCAAGTGAGGGGAGATGTGAAAGAAGGTAGGGAGATATTTCCTTGTGATAAATGCAAGACTTTTTCCATACTGTGTTCTAAAAAAGTAAGGCAGTAATTTTAAGATTTATGAATTATTGCAATTTCAGATGCTGTCCTGGTCTATTAGCTGGATTCATTTATGTTTGATGCAGACTTCCAATTACAATATCCTAAGAACAAACAATTTTAAAACTAAATGTATTACCATAACATTCCCATGCAATGCACACAATCCAGAATGGCATGAGTTGCTAGCATGCGTGGAACGTAGATCTCAAGTTCAAAGATGTTTTTAAACATAAATGAACAGACATATTTTAGAGAATTCATATGTAATATTAATAATGCTTATTTTAAGTATCAATTTTTTTACTTTCTTCTCAAAGCAAAAATAAAATAAAACCACCCAATTATATCATGGTTACTATTTGTCTTTCTCTACTTCTGTGTTTTAAAAAAGGGAGATGCTGAATCAACTTCTACTTAACATCATCTATTATGCATACCATATTCCTACTTATAACATAGTTGTGACAAAACTTCCATTGTTCATTACACACTAGCCCCAAACTTAAGTAATTCTAATGTAAGCATGAGAAACTCTTGTCTCCTTTGGGGTGAATTTCCCAATTCCTCTGTGTTAAATTGAGGTCTAATTTTCCCTGTGCCTGGTTTTCACAAGAAGGTCCATTCCACCCCATGTGCTCCTTTTCAGCTGTCAATAAACAGAGGCAGTGAATTCCCCACGGCTTCACAAAGCTAGTTAGGCAGAGCCATTCATTCCTTCAGGAAAACAGGGCATTGATTTCAGCGAGTTCCCAGGGAGCAGCTGCAACAAAGAGATCAAAGGCCCACCTCTCTTTCCCTCCATTGCTTTCATTAGGCCCAGCCCAGACAAACAGGGACAGGTTTCCCTGAGACAAGGAGAGGGCCCGGCAGACCACCTCATGGTTCAATTCAAATTCATCCGTTTCCTACATTCCAGTGACAGTCCAGAATGCTAACCATGACAAACCAGCACAATCACACGGCATAATATACTGCTCACTAGTTCATCCAAGGTCAGAGGGAGAAAATAAGCACTGAGGGAAGTCCTCAGCTTCTAGGGCCTGCTAAGTCTCAATGGCCCCCTGACATTCCATAAATAAACTTCTCCCTCTCACTCTCCCTTTCTTCCTGCATCCTACAACCCCAAAAGTGATGGTCTCACTTAATCTGCAATTTCTTTCGTGTGACTGTATCCAAACTATAAAGAAACTTTATTCATCATCTAATAGTTCTCATAGTCAGATGAATATGGTCATGTGTGCAGCCTTTATTAGTTCGTTGCTGTGTTAAAGCCAATCTGCTATACCCAGTAAGAAGCAAAATGTCTAGGGTTTCCCTAAAGGGGTGATCTCCAGTCAAGGCCGTACAACTTGAAGAGAAGGCTAGTTTGTGTAAATTCTATTTGTAAAACAAAAATGTGAACAGAGATGTAACAGTTAGCGTTTTGATTTGATCTGGGTAATCAGCCAGACTGGGTAATCCAAGTTACTAAATGACAGTCTGTGTGTGAATGAGGGGTGTGTGTGTGTGGGTGGGTGGGTGTCAGGAGGGTTAGCCAGCAGGAGGGGCGAGCAAGAGCGAATATAAAAGAGAATGAATTATCCTGATTGGTTACCTACACTGAACAAACATAATTAGAAGGCTTCCAAATTTACTGCATTCTAAACTGCTTCTTTCACACAACCTTCATGAAAGCCTGTAACAAAATGCGTTCATTTTATTGTGCTCTGTTCCATTTCTGTCACTAATCCTGAGTAAACATGAGACTAGATGGGTTAAGTTTCAAAATTCCTAAACTAAAAAGAAAACAAACAATATTGGAATGAAAGGTATGGAGAACTCATTCCTTGATGCATAACACAGCCTCTCCATGTGCCCATCTTATGAGCTTCAGTTCTGACCTGGGGGATCAATTAAAGACCTCCAGAGACATCCATTCACCAATTACTCATCTTTGCCTGACAAAGATACCATTTGGTATAGGGAGCTGAGCAGCCCTCGAGGAAAAAAGATATTCTACTCTCATTTTCAAATCGGGACAGAAATGAACTTAGAAAATACAGAACTCTAAACTGCCCAGGAAAGGTAGTTCTGATAAAGGCAGTGTGACAATTAAATTAGGAATCTAACACTGGCATCGACTAACTTTGGGCCTAGGGGGTACATTTAAGCTCTGTCTTCCAACTTTTCCAAAATGGAGACAGAAATATCTGGCAAGAATTCCTTTACAAGGGACTGTGAAATAACCATTCCTCAAAAACTATAATATGTATCTCATTGAAGAAAGCTAGTTGTATGAGTAGAATTTCCTTATGTAACAGATTGCTCTGTAATTCAATAGACGTTCCCTGGAAACTCACTAGTTTATATAAAGCAAATCATATTTTAAAAGCACTCAGAAAATTTACTACTCAAAGTCTATGGCAAATGGCCAAATACACATATCAACTCATTTATATATCTTTCAAAAGCATTTACAAAGCACTCAGAAACATTATGCATTGGATCTTCACCACCACTACCTGGGAGAGACGGTTTCATTGATGTATTTCTGAATGAGGAGATAATAGGCTCAAGAGAGGTAAACTGACTTGCCAAAGTCACAGAAATGTAACTAGCAGAGTTAAAACTTTAAGTATTCTGTCTCTAACGTTCATGCTGTTTCCATTATACCTAGCTACTATGACTGTGGATATAATCATTCACTGAAGGTCTCTCACCAGGACTATATTAAATAAGTAATCATAATCAATTTTTAAGCCCAATGCATTGTACCACTTTCATGCAATGAGATAGTGTTTAAGAGCATGGACTCTGGAGTCAGATCCATATTTAAATTTTAGTGTCACCTTTTAATAATTTTGTAAATTAGGCAATTAACAGTATTTTCAGAACCTCAGTTTCCCCAGCTGTAAAACAGGAACAATACTACTTTCTCTCACAGGGCGTGTGGCGGATCAAATTAGACAACTTGCGTAAAGCACATAGACCAATGTTGACAAATGATAAAAGCCCAGGAATGATAGCTATTATCGTTAATGATGAAAACCAAACCAGTGTAAAACTTGTTAAAAATGAAAACAACTCTTCTTTTTCAAGAAAAAGACATAAAATTTAACTTTCAGTCTCTAGATTACATAATCCCTGTTAGCATTAAAAGCTTAGGACTCGAGTCTGGGCCTTTATGCAGACCAACTAATGAGGCAAGATCAAACTGTTTTCAAAGATAATGAAAGCTACTTTACAAAATGGAAACATTAATTGAAGTGTCTTTTTAAAAGAAAGCTAATTGAGGCAAATCCCTATTTGCTATAGAGCAGCAGTGTGGTTTTCCTGCACAATTCAGCTTTACTCCCTGCCATTTAACCATTTCAAGTACAAATGTATTGGTAACAAGAAGAAATCTGCAGACTCTTAGCACTTGAAAAGAAAAATACACAGGGATATTTGTTGTCTGTAGACAGTGCTTTAACGTTCTCAAAGAACTAATACATATCTTACTTCACTGACCCTCACACTACTAAGAGAAAACATTCATTTTCTAGCACAGAAAAGACTGCCAGTGGCAAACAGCAAAGCTTATTTTTTTTTTTTGTATTCCTTGTCTCATTTTTTCTAACACCCTATTAATGAACAATAGCACGGAGATGCTACAGTACAGCATGTACAGCCTGCTGCGGGAAGACAGAGGCCACTAAGTCTGGGAGAGCTACAAAAGGCTTTGAAGAGAAGGTGCCATTTATCCAACCTGTTACCTAGTATAGAAGTACTTTTACAATATTCCTGATTGTCCTTGAGCTTGAGACAGGCTCTGAATTCTGAATATATCACTCTGTGATTTAGTGCTCTTTCACTGCTTTTGTTCATATGCAAACTTAAGTGGAAGGGAGAGAGAAAGAGAGAGGGAGAGAGTAAAAGAGAGGGAGAAAGAAAGAGAGAGGGAGAGAGATGAATTTTATAAATTTCATCTGAGGCTTTCATATTAAAGAGGCAGGGAGTTGAAGCCGCTGTCGTTTAACTTAATGTTTAAGGCACCTTCTAATTCTACAGTTCTGCGCCTTAAAATTACTGCTTATTCTTATTAATACATTACATTACCTAATGTATAGCATGCCATTTTAAATGTGCATATTAATCTATAGCCTGCGAATATGGAGAAATATTTTTCTGTACTACTATTTTTCTCAGAAATTAATGGTAGGAAAGAATTCTTAAGAACATCTAAGGGAATATGTCTCACTAAAAACAACTCAGCCCACTGCTGGTGAAGTATGTCTGTTTCTTTCCTACCAAGAGCTGAGAGCTGCCTTTTTGTAATCATCTTTAATTTGGGATTCTCTTGTTGTTTGTTTCATCAACATGAAACAAACATTTTTTAATGAGAGACATTCAGGTATTTGAAGACAACTGTGACAGTCCCTTATACTGAATCATTAATTTGAGACCACTCTAATATAGGCATGTAGTGCCACAAATATCCCTCTAAACACTGCTATGGTTGCATCTTAGTCATATGAAAATATATTTTCATTTTCACTCAGTTCAAAATACTTTCTAATTTTGCTTTTTTTTAAAATTTTTAATAGACTACTTTTTAGAGCAGTTTTAGGTTCACAGCAAAATTGGATGTAAGGTACAGGGATTTCCCATATGTCCCTTCCCCCTACATAAGGTGTAGCCTCCTCCATTATCTACATCCCCCACCAGAATGGCCCATCTGTTACAACTGATGAACTCACACTGATGTATCATCATCACCCAGAGTCCCTGGTTTATATTAGGGTTCACTCTTGGTGTCACAGATTCTATGGGCTCGAACAAATTTATAGTGACAGATATCATAATAGTATCATAGAGAGAAGTGTTGCTGCCCCAAAACGCCTCTGTGTTCCACCACTTACCTTTCCTTCCCCATGAGCCCATGGCAACCCTTGATCTTTTTACTGTCTACAAAGTTTTGCCTTTTCTAGAATGTCATTTAGTTGGAATCACACAGTATGTAGCCTTTTAAGATTGGCTTCTTTCACTTAGTAATATGCATTTACGTTTCCTCCATGTCTTTTTATGGCTTGATAGCTCATTTCTTTCTAGTGCTGACTGATTTCCTTTTTGGCTAGAATTAAGGGGAGACACACAAGTAAAATATATATCAGAAGGGAATTAGAAAAATAATGTAATGACGAGACAGGAAGTGCTATGGAGGTGAGACAGGGGAAAGTGGTGCCAATTTAAAATAAAATAGACTGATCAGGGAAGGCCCGGGTGAGAAGGTGATGATTTGGTTAAGATATAAAGAAGATAAGGATGCAAGTCACGTGGCTATTTGTAGGAACAGTAACTACAAAACCATGATGTAGGAACAAGAAAACTGGTAATGGCAAAAGTACTGAGTGAGGTGGAGCAGTAAAAGATTAGGTGAGAGGTAATGGGTGTATCACGCAGGAGCTGATAAGCCTCTGTAAGTGAGATAGGGAGACACTGGAGCAGAAAAGTAACATGATCAGACTCACAGTTTTAAATATTTTATCTGGCTGTTTGGAGAGTGAGTTATAGGGAAGAAAGTATTAAAACGACGAGACCAGTTAGAAGGTTATTGCAACAAGGAGACGATGAAGGCTTGCACCTTGCACCAGTGTGGTAGCAGAAGGGAGGTGGGGAGAGGTGGTCACCTTCTGGATATATGTACGGTGGAACTGACGGTATCTCCTGACAGCTGGATGTGTAGAGCATGAGAGAAAGAAGAGATGAGGACGGTGCCAAGGCATCCAGACTGAGCAACTGGAAGAACAGTTGCCATTTACTGAGATGAGGATGACCAAGGAAAAAGGTAGTTTGGTTGGGAGTGGATGAGAACTCAAGAGCTCATCTGTAGACAGCTTAGGTTTGGTAGGCCTATCAGACAGCCAGCAATTGGCTATTAGAATGGAGAGTTCAGAAGAGAGATTCATACTGGAGATAACCTGGTAGCTGCCCACATGTATGTATTTAAAGCCATAAAAATAAATGAGAGCAGCTAGGGAGTGAGTACAGACAGGGAAACAGTACCAAGACTGTGCCCTGGGACACCCAATGTTTGGAAGTCAGGTCGATGAGGAAGTATCTGCAAGAGATACAGATAAAGGCAGTCATGGCAACAGGACAGAAGCTTGGAAAGTGTGGAGACTCAGAAGGCAAGGGAAGAAACTTCTTCATAGAGCAGCATGAAGCAGGTCACTGGGTGACAGAACTAAAGCCTGACTCAAATGGGCTCAAGACAGAATGGGGACAGAGACTGAGAACTGTGGAAAAGGAAGCAGGGGAATTAAATGGGGTGGTAACTAGAGAGGAACGGGCATTAAATAATTTTTTTAGAAGTGGGAGGAAATCCATGATGCAGGAGAGAGCAGGGACAACTACTACAGCAATATCCTTGAGCAGGGGACGGGGATGGGCTCTAAGACTATAACTGCAAGTTTAAGCTTTAAATTAGATTTGGACAGTTCATCCGAGATGAAAGAGAAGGCAGAATGTGGGCACAGGTGCAGGAGGCTAGGTAGATGTGGTGATAGGAGCTTATGGAAGTTCTCTTTTGGGTATTTCTATTTTCTCAATGAAAAAGGAAACAGTGTCATCAGCTGAGAGGAGAATAGGGAAAGAGGACCTGGAAGTTTATAGAGAAAATAAGATATTTTAAACATGTCTCTAGAATTGTCCAAATTGCCAGAAAATATTAGGGGCCCACTTCAGGGTAGCAATCAAATAGAGCAGCAAGTTAAGACCAGTGAGCCTGGCTGGGCACTTTCCTTGAGCTATGTTCAGCTAGACTGCTGCAGCCATGGAATACGCAGACCAAGGCACCGGAATACAAACAGCTAAATACGACAAAGCAAGAAGAAGGGATGAGGGAGATAGATGAGTGTAAGGATGATCTGAATGACAAGGTAGGCTATTTACATTGAGTAAAGGAAAGATGTAAGATACGAGGGAAGTGCAGTATGAAAGTGGTATGTGTAGGTGAAGTTAAAAATTTGTCAGGAGCTGGGCACAGTGGCTCATGCCGATAATCCTGGTGCTTTGGGAGGCTGAGTCAGGAAGATTGCTTGAAGCCAGGGGTTCGAGACAAGCTGGGCAACATAGAGATCTTGTCTCTACAAAAAATTTTGGCATACACCTGTAGTCCCAGCTACTTGGGAAGCTGAGGTAGAAGGCTTGCTTGAGCCTAAGAGTTTGAGGTTGCAGGGAGCTGTGATTGTGCCACTGCACACAATCCAGCATGGGTGACCGAGAGAGACCCTGTCTCTAAAGAAAAGAAAACTGTTGGAGTCAGGGGATTGGTGGAGAATGGGATGTGGGGAATCAAGATCACAGAGGGAAAACAGTTACTGTTAATGACTTGGTCCACAGTATGACCAGGAGAGGAAGTGGCTGAAGTAGTATGTAGGACAAGCTCATCGCAGGACAGGAAGTCAAGGAACTGAGAGCCTCGCACACTGGAAGGACTCTATATTGCCTTAAAATTACCAAGAATTAGAACACATTAGTCTTAGAGAGAAGGAATAGTGAGCTAGGAGGTAACTATTCAAGGAATAAGGAAGAATGATGAAGGAATTTGAATTTGAATGAAGGAATTTGTAGGTGACTACAAGACGACAGATGTATCACAGATTTTCACTCTACAGATCTTAACTTTTTATGTTATATCCATTTTTATATTTTTTTTAATAACAGGATTGTCTAATTGAATAACCATACTCATAATAATTATTTAGGCTTAACTCTGTATCAGAGTTTAGCCTAAAGTCTTAAGTTAGTTTTAAGTTAGTCCAACAATCCTTTTATGCTTCTTCCATTCTGTTCAAATGTCCTTAATTTCTTTTGCTATCATTGTGAAAAATGTACAACTGATCCTATCTCATCAATTTCCTAAATTTTGAAGCAATATGTCCCCAAAAAATGTTCCATGGAGCATCAGCCCTATGGTATATTTGATGACATAGGGTTTGCATGGTAAGCTCATCTTAGATAATCACGTGCTGGAAACAAGTCTCATTTAAATCTCAGTCTTTTCCCCAAATTTACATGACCACAGGCCCCCTTGCCATATAATATCAGTCAACATCCCAAGGAATGAGTATGCTAAGGCATGTACTTTGGGGAAGACTATATTAGAGATGTGTGTCTTCCTGGTGGCCTCAAAATAGGTAAAACAGAACTTGCTACAACAAGATGCAAGATAGTGACTCAGATATCTCCAGAGAATGTAAATTCACGTTACTGTGTAACAATAATCTCCTTTATTGCTAACATGATGAAAAACAAAGCCTTCTTCAGACAATGACAGTTCTCAAAGATGTCTTTAAAATTAGTTCAGCATATTTAAATCCTTCTCTGTCAAAATGACACTATTATGTAATTTAAAAATAAAGATGCCATAAAGATGTTTCAGATGAACACTATCATGTCCAACAGGACAGATGTATATACAACCCCAGCTCCGCAGATGGCCCTTTGCTCCCACTAATCACAACTTGATAGGAAGTCACTCCAAAGAAATGGAGGCCCCAGCCCAAGATGTGTAATTCCAAGTTCCTCAAAATAGTTATCACCTAATGGTACCAGAAAAAGTGAAACAAACCTTAAAATGAGAACCAAATAATGAAAGTTTGGCTCCAATTGTTGCTCTGGAACCTCGAGAGAAGTACTGTCATGTTATTAGAGAAGACAAAGCATTGAGGGAGGAGGATGAAAAAATTGAAATGTCAACTTACAAAAGCCAATTGCTGTGTGTATGAGAGTCAGGCAGGAGCAATCTGAAAACAAAAATAAAAATTATTAGTTTTACATAATAGTTGCACACACACTTCTTAATTGTAACTGAGGTCACTGTGGATTCATATGCAGTTTTAAGAGAGCCTTTACTCAGTTTCCCACAATAGTAATTTTTCACAAAACTATAGTGCAACATCACAACTAGTATATTTGTATCACTATGATCCACTAGTCTATTGAGATTTCCCCAGTTTAATTGTACTTGTGTGTGTGCGCTCGTGTGTGTAGTTAGTTCCATACAATTTTAGCACACATCCACCACGACAGTTGAGGATGGCGAGCAGCTCCGTCACCAGGATCCTTCACGTTGCTGTTTTATAAACACACACCATCTCCTTCATGACAACTTCCTGCTGTCTCTAATCCCATACATATCTATTTTCAACACTAAAATAATGTCCACTTATAAAAAAAGTAAGTATTTTACTCATTGTCCATAAGAGACTACTACCTACTTATATGTCAAACCATAAATAAAGAACTCTGTTTTTCTGCAATAAAGAGTAAGTTTTAGTTTTCTGCATTAAAGAGTAAGTTTTAGTTTAAGGAACAAAAATCTCTGGAGAGAAGCTTCTTCTGTTAGCACAGCACAGATCACTCGCTTCAAAAATCAAAGGGTAAAAGGTGAGACAGTTATCGCAGAAGTGTTGTCTGAATTCACTGATTCCATATTCTTGATGTTTTTCTAACAAGAAATCTTTGAGTGCTACCATGGGACAATCTAGGTATTTTACATATGTGATCTCTTTCAAACGCTCATAACCACCCTCTGGTATACACACCATTATTATTCCTCTTTGGCCCAGGAAGGAACTTAGGCACAAAGAGATTTAATAAGTTCCCTGAGGTCACACAACTAGCAGTGGAAGATCCTAGAACCTGGGACCACGTTCTTAGCACCCAGATTATCCTGCCCCTCAGGAAACCTATGATGATGAATTCAAGATATTTTGTGTCACTACTCATTGCTATGACAGACAAATCACTTGATTATTGGTAAACTTCACTTTCATATGTAGGAATTAAAGAAAACATGCAAAATGATGTTGTAAAAGGGAAGTAGGATTTTATTCAAATACTAAAACGATGGGACATTACTAAAAACAAAGGCTGGAACACACAGGAAAAATGTAATATTAAGGCCAAAAACTGTTTGCCACCCTTGAACAGCTAGTCTTCAACACATGTTGCCAATTGTCAGAGGCAGCAGTTTACACGTAGCCATAATTACTCTCGAAAAAACTGTACTCGGCTGGGCAAAGATGATGATGGGAGCACCGAAATTTGTGAACAGATAAAAGCTTCAAAATTAGGCTCTTTAGAGACATCTAAAACTCCAAAGCTAATGTTCCTATTATTATTCCCATTATACTAATTTAGTAGACACCTATTGTGACAAACTTTCTGTAGGTTTATTAGCTTAATAATATAGCATTACTGAAGATTAGCAGGTATTTTCTCCTGTACAACAACACAGCCCATTTATGCATAGCTACGGCAGTTTTGCCTATCATTCAATAGTGCTTAAAAGGCACCTACTCAATAAGCTATTGATACACTGCCCCAAATACTCTGGCCAGGCTTTCTTTACAGTGTTAATTTTTCAGACATCTCCTGGATAATCTAAGTTCAAGAGGCAGCCAGGCGAGGAGAATGCGTTACTAGCATTTTTTGGTGCACATATAACAACCGAGTTATACATAGGAACTAGGGAAATAAGGCTCTGAAGTTCGTCTTCCACACGAAGCCAAGTATGAAATGGTATTCTTGACTTTAAGGTGGGAAGCGGGCTCAGCGTGGTGGCTCAGGTCTGTAACCCTAGCCCTCTTGGAGGCCGAGGCTGGATGATTGCTTGAGCTCAGGAGATCAAGACCAGCCTGAGCAAGAGCAAGACCCCGGTCTCTATTAAAAATAGAATAAATTAGCCAGGTGTGGTGGTGTGTGCCTGTAGTCCCAGCTGAGGCTGAGGGAGGCTGAGGCAGGAGGATTGCTTGAGCCCAGGAGTTTGAGGTTGCTGTGAGCTAGGCTGATGCCACAGCACTGTAGCCCCAGTGATGGAGCAAGATTGTATCTCAAAAAAAGGGGGGGAGTGAATTCATTACCTCATTAACACTGAGCTGTATTAAAAAAAACATCTTTAAAATGCTTATATTTTGTGCAATTTCTAGAAATCACTATTAACTTACTCTAACTAAACTTTATAGTCTCCCAGTTACTTAAAGCTCACTTCTCCTTCAAGGCAGGGAGGTGGAGGATGGGGGTGAAGGAGGCCCTCTCTCTGCCTTTTCGGATCCCGCTCCAGGATGCCTGCTCACCTTTCCCCACCAAGAAGCCAGACGCCCAGGGCTGGGCCAGTGTGAGGGACTTAGGGCACACTGGACGCTCTCCTTCAGGGGTTCCTAGAGTTAAGACTTTTGTGAGCATTATTATTTCAAGAAAACACTGTGCTCTGGTCTTCTTGGGTAAACATAAGGCAGATGGTGAACCTAACTTTCTACGAAAGCTCCATCTCTTAAAAAAAAGGGATAAAATGGATTTCGAGATATTATGAATGAAGAAAAATCAGAATTCCTTCATCAGTTGCATTTATCTCTAATTCTTCTCCCAGGGAGACACATCTTCAATGCCCCCTTTCAATTTAACATAACTTGTTTCTCATATCTCTTTTTAAAAACATATTCTTTATTTAGAATAACCTATTTTATCTGTATTTCAAGATTTGTCCACACATATAACGCAACCCCTTTTTCCATCCCTAATGAAGTTTCCCCAATAAGCCTCGGTAAGTAACAGTGACTGTGGCTAATCTTTCATGTCCCTCTTACTCTACTGGTAAAAACTGTCACCAGCCGTATACAGTGTAAGCACAATACCTATATGGTTCCTCAGTGATTCATCATTCTAAAACATTCCATAAAATTAAATTTTTCATGTTTTGTTTGCATATCACCTCAGCTACAACATTTGTTTATGTCACTGTTTTTCTTAAATTGTTAAATTCTTAGAGGATAGAGACTATATCTGTACAACTATGTTTATAAAGAATAGCCATGCACAAACATCCAACAAATGCTTTTGACGTTGACATGCAAAACCACGGTAAAGACAACTGCAGGTTGGCTCTGTTTCACCAGAAGTTCTGGACGGTTTCCAGGAACCTGGACCCTGACATAAGGAGGGAACCAAGACTTTCACTGAAAGGCAGGATCCAGCATCAGGGGCTACTGTGGGCATGTTCCTTTGAATTTCATTCACCTGCCAGAAAGATAATATCCCTTATTATTTTATATTAAAGCATTTTACAATTCTAGGATATAAAAAACTGACATGCCATAGTCTTAATTCAGGCTACAATAACAAAGAACCATGGACTGGGTGGCTTAAACAACATTTATTCCTCACAGTTCTGGAAGGCAGAAGTCCGAGATCATGGTCAGGTTGGCCAGCATGGTCAGGTTCTGGTGAGGATCCTCTTTTGTTTGTATACTACGGACTATACATGGGGGTGGAGGGTAGAGCTAGCTTTCTGGCTTCTTCTGATAAGGGCACTAATCCCAGTTGAGACAGCTCTCACCTCATGACCTAATCTTTTCCCAAAGGCCTCACACCTCAAGATATCATCACATCAGGATTAGAGTTTCCACATACAACTTTTTAGGGGACACAAACATTCAGTTCATTGTAATGCCCTTAGATAGATATGAAGACAGTTTAGGCATTTTTTGAAATAACTCACAGTCCACAAAATGTCACACCAAAAATAACAGAGGTAGGGGGAAAAGAGGAGATGACTCAAAACCTATGCAATTTTGCAATCAGAGATCTAATCAAATAATAATGGATGCCTCAGAGATAACTCATAAAGCCCTGAGGCAGCTCAGTGTGCCTGATGAGTGATCCAGAGGAGATTAAACATACACAGAAACAACAGAGTGGAAAGGATACTCCAGCAGAAATGCAGGAAGGATTCAGAGATGAGTTCTCATTACAGGGCAGTATGATATGATAGTTAATTTTTTGTGTCAACTAGATGTAGCCACAAGTACCCAGACTGAACATTATTTCTGGGTATGCCCACGAAGAAGGTGTTTCTCGATTAAATCACCATATGAATTGGTAGATTCAGTAAAGCAGACTGCCCTTCCCAAGGTGGGTGGGCACCACCCAACCCATTCAGGACCTGAACAGAACAAAAAGACAGAAGGAGGAATTCACCCCTTTTCTTCCTACCTGGCTGCTTCAGCTGGGACATGGGGTCTTCTCCCGCTCCTACCCTGGGATTTACACCATAGGTTCCCCTGGTTCTCAGGCCTTCAGACTTGGACTAGAATTGCACCACTGGCTTTTCTGAGTCTCAAAACAAAGGAAAAAAACAAGTGTGCATTTACCAGCACATAGAACTCACTGGGAACAGACAAGAAACATTCCAGATTTTTGGAGAGAATTGTGCTGCCAAAGAGAGTAAGACTTCAGCCTGTCAGTTGAAGTCTTAAAATGACCCTTTGGCCCCAACCCACTATATGCAGGAAGTGGATAGAAAGGCTTGCTCAGTTCCCAAGTAGAGTGAATTCTCTCCCTACTTCATACGTGGCTAAGAAGGAAAAAAGAAAAGGAAAAACCCCCTAGAGAACAGAACCAGTGCCTCTGAAAACAATAAACAAGAAGGCAGAATCAGGGCCTAATTAAGAAACATTTCACCCACCCCCCCCAGCCCCCTACCCCCAGAATTTCTTGAAATCTTACGGGGGATTTCAGAAGTGCTATGGATCAGTGACTTCCTAAAGAGCACTTGTGAAATTTATAATTTATGATAATACAAAGACTAGTTTTGCATCTGTATTATTTTAATACTCCCACAGAAGTGTCAGAAAAATCAGTAATTTTCCTGTACACTGTAGATTTTAAAAGCTCACAGTGAATGACATGTCCTTATGTTCTACATTGTGCCCTCTGAGAATATGAATATCCTTCTCCAGCCATTTAAAAGCAATTTTCTAGACTGTAGTTTTTAACATCTCTTTGAATGTGACAAGATATTACCATTAAAGCGTATGACACTGACTATACTTCACAGAAGTGCAGACAGATTTAACAAGACAGCTCTGTTTCACACAAGCTCTCAAAATCTCAAGTAGGAGCTAAACTAAACTAATGGCATTATAAATACTACTACTATTATTCTTATAAAATATATGGCAAAGAATGAGAGAGAGGATGAACACTAGAGCATCTTCTATTTAGCCTCAACATCTTACTACTGTATGCATTTCTAGAAAATCCACTGTTACAGAATAAATTATATCCCCCCAAGTTCAAATGTTGAAGCCCCAACACCCTGTGTGACTGTATTTGGAGATAGAACATTATTTAACCTTAATTACCTTCCTAACAGTCGTAAGAGTGGGGACATAATCCAATTAAAATTCTCATTATAATGTCCCACTATGACATGTAAGTTTCTGAGGTGTTTGCTCATAGTAAATTTGCAACAATGCTAGATTTTCTGACCTCATAAAGGTAATGGGACTATGTTGCATCTCTCAGAATGACTCCCCACCTTGTCAGCAGGTAATGGAATCAACTAAGAAAAAATGAGCTGTAACTTGCACAAAGAGCAGGCAGCCTGGTCCTTGGAATCCAAGTGACCAAATGCTTGCTCTACTACCTATTACCTGTCTTTTATTGGGAAAGGTTTATATGATAATGGAATACTACTCAGATGAACCTCAAAAATTTATGCTGAGTGAAAGAAGCCAAGCACAAGGCAAGTACATACTGTTTGGTTACACTTAAAGTTCAAGAACAGACAAAACTAGATCTACACTGATGGAAGTCAGAAAAGTGTGACCTCTAGGGGAAGTACTGGCCAGAAGGTATATGAGGGAATTTTCTTTCTAGATGGATGTGACATTGTCTATCTTCATCTAGGTTGTGGTTATACAGGTGTACATATATGTAAAAATTCATCAAGCTACATACTTAAGACTGGCAGATTTTATATGCTTTTTCCATGTATTTTATAGCTCAATAGAAAAAGTACTTTGAAAAGAGAAGCAGACTATTTTTACCTTATCTATTGCCTAGTAAGAGTTATTAAGCAAATGCAAAATTTTTTACTTCAAAATAAAACAAGTAAATTGTGGTTAACAATTTAGCTGACACCGCCCCCCCCCCCTAAATAAGCCACAACTAGAATATTCAAACCTTATCTATCAGGTATCAATGAAAACTTTGGATTTTCCTTCCAAGAAAGTACAAGTACACAAGTCACCAAAGCGAAGATTCCAAGCTGGACGCGGGAACCAAATAACCCAAGGTGCATTATCAGTTACCACAATCCGCGAATTTTTAGGAGCTCACGTTTTTAAATACGTTTAAACATCAACATAATCATATTTTCCATAATGGATATAAACGCAAACATTTACAGTTAAGTCACATTACTTTTTTTTTTGAGGCAGAGTCTCACTCTGTCGCCGCGCTAGAGTGCCGCGGCGTCAGCCTAGCTCACAGCAACCTCAAACTCCTGGGCTCAAGCGATCCTTCTGCCTCAGCCTCCCGGGTAGCTGGGACTACAAACATGCGCCACCACGCGCGCCTAATTTTTTCTATACATATTTTCAGCTAATTTATTTCTATTTTTTTAGTAGAAACGGGAGTCTCGCTTACTGCTCAGGCTGGTCTCGAACTCCTGAGCTCAAATGATCCACCTGCCTCGGCCTCCCAGAGTGCTAGGATTACAGGCATGAGCCACTGCACCTG
>CAUYPO010128312.1:0-13328 GCA_963574435.1 Cheirogaleus major
TGGGTATATACAAACATAATGAGTGAGATGTGCAACGTATGGGGGATGGTCATGCTTGAGGCTCTGCCTCGAGGGGGGAGGGGGCGTGGGCAATATACATAACCGTAATATTTGTACCCCCATAATATGCTGAAATAAAAACAATAAAATAAAATAAAATAAACAAACAAAACAAAACCTGCCTTGACTGGGGGTGGCGGATGGAAGGGAGGCCAGCAGGCAATGCAAGCGCTCTTTCCAGTCTGCAGCTAGCCCTCGCAGCCCTCCTCACGCCTTCCTGGAGCAGAGAGAACACACCACGTATTCTAGAGTGTTTCAGACCCTGTCAGCTATACCATCTTCTCAAAACTTCAGAGGCCTGGGATGTAACTTAAGGGGGGTCTTCTTCCTGTGCAGTGCATGGGGAAACTGAGTCTGGCGCGTGGGTCAGCATTATCTGGTCTGTCGTGAAAATGCCTGAGCAAGGCCCTTGGTGAGGCAGGTTCAGTGTGCAGGCCCAACAGTGCAGCTTCTGGCCCTTCTTGCTGGCCTCTGCCCACCAGCCCCTCTCTGGGCCCCTCAATTACAAAGGAGCCTTTTTGGGCTGGCAGGGTCTTAAAGGGCACCGTGTCCAACAACCTGCGGAGGCAGAGCTGTTAACACTGAGTTGTGCAGAAATGCTGCAGGGGTTTCAGGAGAGAGGAGAGAGAGGGTTCCTGGCATCCAACTCTACTCATCCAGAGGAACTCAGCTTCCATCTGTGTTACAGATGGAAATTTTGCTTGAAAGAAGGTTCTGTTATTATAAAATGCAGCATATTAAACCACAAAAAATGCAGGCCAGGTGCGGTGGGGCTCACACCTGTAACCCTAGCATTCTGGGATGATAAGGTGGGTGGATTGCTTGAGGTCAGGAGATAGAGATTAGCCTGAACAAGAGTGAGACCCCATCTCTATAAAAATAGAAAAAATTAGCTGGGCATGGTGGCACGTGCCTGTAGTCCCAGCTACTCAGGAGGCTGAGGCAGGAGGATCACTTGAGCCCAGGAGTTTGAGGTTGCAGTGAGCTATAATGATGTCACTGCATTCTAGCCCAGGTGAGCGAGATTCTGTCTAAAAAAAAAAAAAAAAAGCCTGGGGTCCAACCCCCTCCCCCTGGGATTTTCAGCTGGACTGATAAGGCAGGACTCTCTGCTATTTGCAGCTGAGCCCATCCTAACTGATAAAGGAAGGGTAACAGAGACAACAGTGATTATCTCTGCCAGGGTAGAATTATGGTTGTTCTGTCACTTTTGACTTTTAAGTAATACGCATAGTTTTTTTTTTTTTTGTAAGTAGAAAAAAGAATAAGAGAAACAAATGGAAAAAGAAAAGGATTTAGAGTATTTTTGGGTTTGGGATTTTCTCTACTTGTTTAGTTGTGTTTTCATGCACAAGAATACGGACATTGAGTTAGTTCCAACGAATCCCCACTATGTAGTGGGTACTGAGTCTTCAAGTACCCTATTACAGTCAAGCAGAACAGGAATAATTGAAAAGTGATTAGGAAATGCCCCAAAGTAGAGGCAAATTTAAAAAAGAATCTAAAAGTAACAATTGGAAACCAAGGCCCTTCCTCCTCTGGTTTTGGTTTTTGCTGTGAACAGAGACAAGCAGGAGGCCTTAGGCCAGCTGCAAGGTGCCTCATGCTTCTGCCCCTAGGCAGAGTGGGACAAGGGACAGTAGGATCCCAGGGCCCAGCATGTCTTCAGGTGCACGCCTGGGCCTGCTCCCAGTATAGGAGGGCTTTGGTTCTGCCCCACGACATGACACAAAGGATAGGCTGGGTGAGTTTGTCTGTCTAACACGTGAGTTCTGTCCATGTGGGAAAGTTTCCATGGCCCTGACTTCTGCTTCAGAACCCCTGACGTGTAAAATAAAAATGCAGACTCCTGGAGGTGGGGCCAGGAACCTGTACCTTACCAAGCCCTTTTGGTGAATCTTAGGAAAACTGAATGAACGTGGGCGCCCTCACTTGACAGAAGGGGAAAAGGTGTGGAAAGGAGCAACAGGCATTCATAATAGGCATCCCCTCAAAACACAGTCTGTGTTTAACAAGTATATCAGATGGCTGGAGACCAGGAGTTCGAGATGAGCCTGGGCAACATAGCAAGACCCTGTCTCCACAAAACAAATAGAAAAATTAGCCAGACATGGTGGCATACACCTGTAGTCCTAGCTACTTGGGAGGCTGAGACAGGAGGATCACCTGAGCTTAGGAGTTTGAGCTTACAATGAGCTACAATCATGCCCTTGTACTCCAGCCTAGGCGACAGAGTGAGACCCTGCCTCTAAAAAAGAAAAAAAAAAAGATCATTTAGTAATTATGAACACTTCACACAGTTGGAGCTCCAACGTTCAAATGCACAATCCACTTCCCCTGCAATCACCAGTGCTACTGGAAGGCATCCCGGCTTGGTGGGAAAGGGCAAGCGAGCCCCAGTAACACTTGGGAAAGCTACTCAACCTCTCCAGCCGTGGCCTCCTCATCTACAAAATGCAGATACTAGCAGGATTTGCCCCCTAAGTTTGTTGGGAGGATTAAGTTAACTGGAATCAGACATGTGAGCAGTCTGCACAGGGCTTGGCCTATGGCCATGTGCCTGATTAATTTAAGACCTGCCTAATTCTGTTGTTAAAAGTCACTTTAAAATAAAAACAAAAAACTGGGATTCTATGATTTTATTCTAAATATCTACATCTCTTTAACCCAAGTGATGAAGCTATTTAAATTAGGGCATTATTTTTAGGAGGAATTGTTGGTTACTCAGCACAGTATGGATGACACTAGGACAGTCACGAAGACTCAAGGGAGGAGAAGCAGGAGGCGAGTATCAGTCTGGAGCGGCTGACGTTCACAGCCTAAGAAGAGCCCGGCACATGGCGCCACAAGAATTATGGGTAGACAACACATTCCATGTGTCCACTGCCACTCTCCTGCAAGCCTAGGAAGAGTGACTTGTTCTCTTGTCACTAGCTTTCTGAGTTCTCCATGGTCTCTAGCATTTTGCTCGGCCTGGGCTCTGCAGCACAGAGGAGCTATGTGTGTAGACTCGGAGGGTGAGTATGGGCAGCGTGGACCTGCAGAGAAGGTGGTTGGAAACGCCCAGCAGGGGCGAACTACTGGGTCCAGGATCCTGTGGACAGCTTCCTCCACCCCCGAACACCTGGGAGGGCTGCTCCAGCTGTACCTCCACCCTCACCCTCAAGCTGCTGGTTAGTTTGGAAATCACAGGTGTGTACAACAACTGAGTCATGGAGGGGTCTGGGGGGCGCCGAGACTCTGGGTTTAACCCACATTTGGGGATCTGGGACTCACTCTGGCTCCTGCCAGCCCATTGACCACTCCCAGCTGTCACCGACACCACTCCGCAAGAGGAGTCTTATCTGTTTTGTGCTTTCTCTTGTAAACTTCTTGAAGGTAACAGCTGAGTCTTAAGCTTCTACAATATTCTGTTGTGTTAGGCAAATGGCAAAGGTTCAATAAAAATTTTTCAAATTCAATTTTCTGATAGAATGTTTCAAAAAGCAATATCTTTAGACTCATCTTGAAAACTCTGCAATGTGCCCAGAACTCCAGCAAGAGAGGCCTGAGGCCTGAGTTTCAGGCGCATATTCCCCACTGGAACGTCTTCTGTCTTGGTCAGATTTCCTCGTTTGGCACATACAAAAAAGTTACAAAGATGTGAACTTCAAGGCTAGCAAGGGCATGGCAAGGTGAGACCCCCGCTCTTTGGAAACCCTTGACCCAGCACACGGGCTGGCAGGCTGGCAATTTCAGGTCACGAGATTAGGACCGAGGAGGCGAAGGCAGTGCTGGGGATGTGCATCCGACCTCAGTGTCGGTGTCAAGCTTTCCAATGAAACTTACAGATGTTTATGAGACCCTGTGCGGCCTGGTGCAGTGCACTGAATGGTGGCCCCCAAAAGATTGTTCACATCCTGACCCTGGAACCTGTGAATGTGACCTTATTTGGAAAAGAGTCTTTGTAGATTTAATTAAGGATCCTTGAGATGAAGAGATCATCCTGGGTTATCCAGGCAGGCCCTAAATCCAGTGACAAGTGTCTTTACAAAGGACAGAAGAGGAGAACACCGAGAGAAGAGAAGCCACATGCAGGCAAGACAGAGATCGAAGTGCTGCAGCCACAAGCCAAGGATGCCTGCAGCCAGCGGACGCTGGGAGAGGCAGGAGGGATTCTCCCCTTCTAGAGTCTCTGGAGGGAGCACAGCCCTGCCAACACCTTGATTTTGGACCCTGCTCTCTAAAACTGCAAGAGAATAAGTTTTTGTTGTTTTAAGCCCCAAGTTTGTGGTCCTTTGTTACCGAGCCATGGGAGACAAAGGCACTCGGCTGTCCTGGCCGTCTGTGCTGCCTTCTCACAACTCACGTCTCCACCCAATAGCCCGGCACCACTGGGACAAGCAAGCACGTGTGGAGTTTCTCTTATGTTAGATCAAAACTATTTCCTGTGGTGAACGGATCGCACGTATACGTCCAGGAGGTTTAGAACTGTCCATTACAGGAGGACGATGCCATTTCAGATGGCATCACACCAGGGTTACTGACTGATTTGAGAGCACTGTCCCTTTGTGCCTCACCACTTTGCATGATTAAACTTTCGCTGTTGTCGTCAAAAATCTTTCCCATATCAACAGAAGGCCTCATCCGCAGCATGTCACCATGTAGAGGTGCCATACATGATTGACTGAGGGCTGGATTCAGGGTTGTGTCCTACCCGGGTGCAAATGACCATCCTTGCGGACGTTTCTGTGCATGCGTGGCTGCGTCTGGGACTGTGAGGCAGGGGCACACGCTCTGCAGGCTCGAGATGTCACCGCGTGCTCTCTCGAGGAGCCCCACCCACCTGCCCCCTCTGCTCTCATCGCCTGCCCATGAAGCAGAGCATCTTGCAGATGCTTCTATCCTGTCAAATGCAGCGCAATCTCTCTGACAAAGCCAGCCTTCTTCCAACGGGAAACAAAGGCCTAGTTATGGCTGGAGACGTCCATCAACAGCCTGGAACCTTGGACTGCCTCACTTCTGACATTTACAGGCACCTCCCCGCTTGACCTAATGAAAACAGAGCCTCCACGGTCCATTAGGCCCCTCTGATCCTTGAGACTTTCTAAGGACAATGGTGGGGTCCTGCCCAGTAGCCCTGTCCATGGCTGGGGGTAGCTGTGGTTCCCCGCCCCATCCCCCTTCCTTCTCTTGCTCCTACAGTCTATTCTCTGCAAAGCAGCCAGGGTGAAAATGTATGTTTATATTAAAACATAAGTCAAACCAAGTCACTGCCTTGTTCTCAACCTCCTGTGGTTTCCTAGCTCTTGTAGAGTAAGATCCACAAAGCCCCACGATCTGGCCTTTGGCTGTCCCTCCAACCTCAAGTTCCACCAGCATGCACTGCCCTCCAGCCTGGAGCCCCTGGAAGTTCACAGATGATGAGGAAGGGACGAGGGCCAGGTGACCATGGGCCCAGTGTCTAGGGCATGTGGGAGGGCCTGGCTGGGGGTGGCAATGGGAACAGGCAGGTGTGTTGTGCTGCCACCTGCTCCCATAAAGGCTCAGGCCACCCCCACACACCATCTTCCTCCTCCCAAGTCTCCGCTTTGCCAGTCAATTGTTGAGAGAGAAACTGGCTCCCTCCTCCCCTCCCACATCGGCCTACCTTACTAGATTTTGAGGTCCATGTTACTGACCCAGCTTCAACCACCAGCTTCAAAGCTCTAGGGCAAGCGTCCTCAAACTACGGCCCGAGGGCCACATGCAGCCCACTGAGGACATTTATCCGGCCTGCTGGGTATTTTTCCTGCCGCTGCCTGTCCTGCTTAGCAGCTGACTCGTCCCGGGCCCACAGTGCGCACTCTCCAACGGTCTGAGGGACAGTGAACTGGCCCCCTGTTTAAAAAGTTTGAGGACCCCGGCTCTAGGGGCCTCTTTCCATGACCATGACCCAACGCAGGGCTTCAGCCTGGGTGGGGCCTCAGCCCTTGCAATTGCCCCTCCTTTCCAAAACCTTCCACGCCAGCACCTGCCTGCCCGTCACGAGTCACCTGCAGGCCCTGGCACTGCCACCCTCTCCTGGTGAGTGGCAGCTCCCTCCTGACTCATGCCCTGCCCTATATAGCTGGTGGGTCATAATCCAGGGGCTCTTGGTTCTCCTCAGGCCCCCCTGACTGTTCTCGGGGACCCCCTTCCTTCTCCCCCTCCTGACGTGCTGGAACACGGCTCTGTGCTCAGCCTCTCGCTCTCTCCCTCTCCACACTCCGCTGCCGTGGGCAACCTCATGGGCTCCGGTGGTTTCAGCTACCACCCCTGTGCTGATGACTTCCAAACCTATCACATTCTCCCTTCTGACAGACAAGGCACACGACACTACACAGCGGCGGGTAGGTGCTTACTCCCCAGGCCAGGCATACCTTCAGATGCTACGGCGGCTCCCAACACATGCCTGCCGGTTGTATTTCCCCCAACCCTCTTCGTACACCTGCAGGTCTGTCTGGGACAGGCGGCTAAGGCCACTAAGAACAAATTGGCTACCACAGACCTTCTCATAAACATGTCCATCAATGTCCATCTAACCTCTCTATGTCAGGACCCCCCTTCACGTGGCACTTACTCCCAGGTACTCCGTGGTCAGAAGCTTCTCGCCTGAGAGTTCTCCAAGCTGGGGCTGGATCAGTTCATCTTTGTCCAGGTCGGCTTCCATGGTGTCATGGTCCTCCTGTTTCAAAGGAGACACGGAGTGAATGCTCTGGACACCCTGCCACAAACTCCCTGGTGGCAGCTCCCAGAATGTGCAGCTGCCATGGAACAAGAAGGCCTCAGCCGACCACAGCAACTCGCAGGCTTATGGTTCAAGGGTCTTGGGGCAGCCAGCCCTCTGCTCACAACCTCTCTGCGAAGACGAAAGGAGGATGCCACCCAACCTGTCCTTGAAGATGGGTGCCTAGGGAACACTTCCTGGCTATAGGTGTGTGGAGGTTCCGTAACACTCTTAAGTCTCTCCTAATCACAGTTTTCAGAATTCTCTCTTTGAGGTGAAGGTACCATGTGAACAGCCAAATGCTTCCCTTTTTGCTGAGCCTTCTTACTTAGTGACTGTCAACTACTTGAGAAGAGCAAACCTATTATAGATGGTTTCCTATGTGCCTGTGCATGTGAAGGTGCTTAATATTTAACAGTTATTTGTAGGTTCACTCTTGCTCAGGCTGATCTTGAACTCCTGAGCTCAACTGATCCTCCTGCCTTGGCCTCCCAGAGTGCTAGGATTACAGGTGTGAGCTACCTCGCCTGACCAAGTTTAAATTTAAAAAACCACTTATCGTATCAAGAACCAGGACAATCTTAAACTGCATGAAAACAGATAGTCAGTAGATGACAGAGATGTTTGAATTACCTGACATAGATTTTAAAGCAGCCATCATAAAAATGCCTCACCTTGAAACAAATTAAAAAATAGAAAGTTTCAAGAACACAGAAAAAGGAGAGAAAAACAAACCCAAAGCAATGAAAAGGAAGGGAAAAACAAAAACAGCAGAATCAACTAAAAGGAAAATAGAAAAACAATAGAGAAAAATTCATGAAACAAAGAGCTGGTTCTTTGGAAAAGATCAATAAAATTGGTGAACCTCTAGCATTACTGACCATGAAAAAGACAGGAGTCACAAACTACCAACATCAGGAATGAAACAGGAAACATCATGCAGATCCTGCAGACATCGAAAGGAGAATAAGGGATTACCACGAACAGCTCTACACATACAAATCTGATACTTTGGATGGAAAACCAAACCAACTATTTGCCCCTCAGTAGGAGATACATAATGTGAACAGTCCTATAACTATTAAGGAAATTATATTCATAATCTTAAAACTCCCATAAAAGTAATCTCTAGGCCCATATGGTTTTCACTGGAGAATTCTATCAAGCCTTTAAAGAAGTAACACCAAAATTCAGAAAAGAGAAGAGGAAAGAACTCTTTCTTATTCATGTGATGAAGTTAGTATTACTCTGGTACCAAAACCAGACAAAGATAGTGCCAAAAAAATAAAAATGCAACTCTCCCTCATCAATCAAGTGCAGAAATCCTTAACAAACAGAATAGAGCTATATGTTATTATAAAAGAATTATATACCATAACCAAGTTGATTTGTTCCAGTGATGCAGGACTGGTTCAATATTTAAAACTGAATCACTGTGGCCCGGTATGGTAGCTCACACCTGTAATCCTAGTAGTCTGGGAGGCCTAGGTGGGAAGATTGTTTGAGTTCAGGAGTTCGAGATCAGCCTGAGCAAGAGTGAGACCCCATCTCTACTAAAAAATCAGAAAGAAATTAGCTGGACAACTAAAAATATATATAGAAAAAATTAGCCGGGCATGGTGGTGCATGCCTGTAATCCCAGCTACTCGGGAGGCGGAGGCAGGAGGATTGCTTGAGCCCAGGAGTTTGATGATGCTGTGAGCTGGGCCGATGCCACAGCACACTAGCCTGGGCAACAGAGTAAGACTCTGTCTAAAAAAAAAAACCAAGAAAACAAAACAAAAACAAAAAAACCCCTGAATCATTGTAATCCACCATTAACAAGCTTATGCAAGGAAAAAACTACACAATCATACTAATGGATGAATAAAAAGCATCTGACAAAATTTGACACCCATTATGGCAAAAACTCTCATAGAAAAGTAGAAATGGGGGTACTGGATAAAGAGAAGCTACAAAAAACCCCTACAGCTAACGTTCTACTCAGTAGTGAAAGACTAGATGCTTTCCCCGGAAGTCTGGGAACAAGGCAAGGATTTCTACTCTCACTACCCTTATTCAATGTAGTGCTGGTTGTCCTAACTAGACCAACAAGGCCAAAAAAGGAAATAAAAGGCATACAGATCAGAAAGGAAGAAATAGAACTGTCCCTATTTGCAGATGATATGATTGTCTATGTTGAAAATCACAAGGAATCTACAAAAACAATAAACCTCTCCAGGAACCAGTGAAAGAGTTCAAAAAGGTCACAGGATATAAGCTAAACATATACAAATAAATTTCTATATGCTAGTGATGAGCATGTGAACACTGAAATTAAAAATATAATACAATTTGCAATTGTTTTCAAAAAAGAAAAAATACTTAGGTATAAATCTAACAAAACATACAAGATTTGTATACTGAGAACTACAAAATTCTAATGAAAGCAATGAAAGATCTAAATAAATGTAGAAACATTCCTTATTTATGAATTAAAGACTCAACATAGTTAAAATATCAGTTTTCCCCATATTGACATACACGTTTAATGTAATTTCTGTCAAAATCCCAGCAAGAGTTTTTGTATTTATATACAAGATTATTCTAAAATTTATATGGAGAGGGCAAAGGAACTAGAATATGCTAAGACAATTTTGAAAAAGAAGAACAATATGGGAGGACTCAGTCTACCTGATTCTAAGACTTACTATACAGCTACAGGAATCCAGATTGTGCGCCACTGGCAGAGCGGCAGACGCATGGATCAATGGAATGGAACAGAGAACTCCGAGAAAGACCTATAGGAAAATGCCCGGAGGATTTCTGACACGGTACAAAAGCAATTCAATGAGGAAGGATGGCCTTTTCAACAAATGGTGCTGGGCCAACTAGGAAAAAAACTGAACCCCAATCTAATTCTTATACCTTATACAAAAATTAACTCGAAATGGATCATGGACTTAAATTTTAGGAAAAATAGGAGAAGATCTTCAGGATCCAGGCCTAGGCAAAGAGTTCATACAACTGATACCAAAAGCACAATCCACACATACAAAGAAATTTGATAAACTGGATTTTATCAAAAGTTTAAAAAACTTACTCCATGAAAGCCCCTGTTAAGAGTATGACAAGAAAAGCTGCAGACTGGGAGAAAATATTTAGAAACCACATATTCGACAGAGGACTAGTATCTAAAATACATATATTCATAGAACTCTCAAAACTCAACAGTAAAAAACCCAAACACTCCACTCTAACTAGAAAATGGGAAAAAGACATGAAGAGACATTTCACTGAAGAGGACATACAGACGGCAATAAGCACATAAAATATATTCAATATCATTATTCATTAGGAAAATGCAAATTAAAACCACAATGAGATATCACTATGTGCCTATCCGAATGGCAAAAATATAAACTGCGACACCATCAATCGCTGGCAAGGATGCAGAGAAATGGGAACACTCATACACTGCTGATGGAAATGTAAAATAATTCAGGCCCTCTGGAAAACAGTTTGGCAGTTTCTTAAAAAGCTAAACATGCAACTACATACAATCCAGCAATTACACTGCTGGGCATTTATCCCAGAGAAATAAAAACTTACTGGCATATAAAAATCTGTACATGAATATTTCTAGCAGCTTTGCTCGTAATAGCTCTCTGGAAAGAACAGATACCATCCTGCAAGAGAATGGTTAAACACACTGTGTTACCTCCACACCACAGAATACACTCAGGAAGACAAAGGAATGAACTGCTGATGGACACAAATCTGGATGAATCTCTAGAGAATTACTTGTGTGAAAAAAGCCAACCCTCAGTGGTTGCATACTATACGATTTCATTTATATAACATTCTTGAAATGACAGAATTATGGACATGGAGAACAGATTAGTGGTTGCCAGGGGCCACAGAAGAAATGGGGGTGGGAGGGAGGTAAGTGTAGTTATAAAAGGGATCCTTATGGTGATAGAGATGTTCTGGATCTTAAATGCATCAGTGTCAATATTCTGGTTGTGATATTGTACTATAGTTTTGCAAGATGTTACCATTGGAGGAACTGGGTAAAGGGTACGTGGGATTTTTCTGTACTATTTCTAACAACTGCATGTGAATCTACAATTATTTCAGACAGTTTTCAAATTAAAAAAGAGTTACAAACAAAAACATAGCATATATGGGGTGTCACAAAGCTGTGTATAACCAAATGCCAGCTGAGCAGCATACATGGCAACACTGAGGCTTCCTTCAGACTAGCCCGTCCTCTGCATGTTAAATTAGGGAGCCAGCCCTTCCTCCAGGGGGTGTTAGCTAAGAAAGCAGGGAGCTGCCAGAAGGAGAACAGGTAAGGAAGGGCCCTGGAGGAAGGTGGCAGCCAAGTGCTGGTATGGTCTCTGGGATGGTGACAATGGTCCCTGAGATGATCTAACCAAGCCTGCCCTTGATTCCTTGTCCGCCAACAAGACATTTGGCTCTCTACATGTGCCAACAGGAAGAGAGAGCTCTATTCTGCAAACATGAGTGCCCTGTTCTCATTCCAGACTAATTTCTAGTAATTCTGGATGTCTGGGTCTTTGGTGAATTTCATTTATCTGAGTCAGTTTCCAAAGGATATGAAGGCTCAAACTCCTGGGCCTGGGGGGCTGGGAGCTGGGCCCTGGAATGTGAGGCCACCTGTCCTAGGGTTGCTTTTGGGTAGGGCCTATGCAGGGGGAGTGGTCTCTGCTTCTTTAGACTCTCTTTGGCACACGGGCTTGACACTAGATGGTGTCACCCTGGGCTAGGCTGTCTTAAGAAAAGGGGATTTGACTTATTCTATATAGTCCCAAAAGGCAGGCCAGAATCAGCAGAATGAGAGGCAAGTTCCAGATCTATCTACAGCCTATTCTAACAGCACCGCCTTACTCACGGATGGGCTGCTGCAGAGATACTATGCCCACCGCCTTGCACCTGGGAGCATTTATGTGATGCCCCTTTACTATAGATCCATTAAGGAACCCACCTCACATTCCCGCAGTCCTTTATACATTTTAATGTTCAAAATGGCTCAGCGTGGATTCATTTTATTATGCCTATTTTCCTGGTGTGGAGACTGACTAGTCCCAGGTCTTTCTGAACTCAGCCCCTGGGCCTTAGAGGAGAAGGCTGCTCTGAGGAGGCATAGGCGGGACTGCCCGGGCCTGGGGCCTGGCTGAGACTGAGCTCGGCAGGGCACAGAGAGTGCAGGGCGGGAGGTTCTCTCGAGCCCACCTCGACGTCTCCACGGCGATCTAAGCCCTGGTTGGACCGTGCTCCACAACCAGGGCAGCCACCTTCTCCTGCTGCTTCTCCTGAGGTCACAGCTCTGCCAAGTGCTAGCGACCCGCTACCCTGAAATATCCCTTGGAGTTCCTTGAAGGTAACCTATCTGAGGCCCTACCCCGAGGTCAACCCTGGGACAGTCAATCTCATGTAAGATTTATGCTGTTGCCTTGGCTTAGAGTTTAGTTTACCAAAATAGCAACATCTTAGTGATCAAAGAGTGTATACATGTTATATAATTATTTTAGGAAAACGACCACTCCCTGTGAACCAGGGCAGCGGGCTCTGCAGTCTGGGTGAGTGGCAGCTCTGGAGTAGAGTTTCATCCCTTCTACAGGGAACTGAGCCCTGGAGGCCCGGGCTGGAAATGGGCAAACCAATCACAGTTTACTGGAAGTATTGGTGATACACCACTTCCCTGCCAGCAGGGAACAGAAACTTAAGAAACAAACCAAACGTCCACATTCCTCTTCAGTGAGAAACAAACAGTCAATGGCTAACTGCAGTCAATGCTGGCAAAAGTATTTCTTTACCCAGGACAACAAGTACATATGTAAGACCCATTCATGTGCAAATCAACCTCTATATATACAAACTAGAAAACAACACAATCTCAATCACAAAGTTAGTAAGAGATTCACTTAATATTTAAGTATTTATTTATTCCACTTTGCTATTTTAAAATTAAACAGTGTTGAAGTTGTGTTTTATTTTTTATTTTTATTTTTTGTTTTTTATTTTTGAGAAAGAGCCTCATTCTGTCACCAAGGCTACAGTGCAGTAGCAAATTATAACTCACTGCAGTCTCCAACTCCTGGCCTCAAGCAATCCTCCTCCCTAAGCCTCTGGAGTAGCCGGGACTACAAGCATGCACCACCATGCCCGGCTAATTTTTAAATTTTTGGTAGGAACAGGGCCTTGCTATGTTGCCCAGGCTGGTCTTGAATACCTGACGTCAAGTGATCCTCCCACCTTGGCTCCCAAAGACCTGGAATTATAGGTATGAGCCACCATGCCTGGCATGATAAAGTTTCTAATTCCACGTTGCAACTAAGCTGTTTTTTTTTTTTTTGAGACAGAGTCTCATTATGTTGCCTGGGCTAGAGTGCCGTGTCGTCAGCCTAGCTCACAGCAACCTCAAACTCCTGGGCTCAAGCAATCCTTCTGCCTCAGCCTCCCGAGTAGCTGGGACTACAGGCATGCGCCACCATGCCTGGCTAATTTTTTCTATATATTTTTAGTTGGCCAATTA
>CAUYPO010128314.1:0-14330 GCA_963574435.1 Cheirogaleus major
GAAAAGTTCTACACTGAACAGGACCAGATTTCCATTAAAGTCATCTCTAGTTTCTAATACCAAAACTACCCATACTATAGATAGGAGAGTATTCAGTTTTCTATTCTCTTATAGCTAAAGGTTAAAAAAGGACACCCTAAGCATATTTCCACCCATAGTTAACCCCAAATCTGTAAACTCTTTCAACCTCTCCAAGGATCCACCCTCTGGACATCCTTAACCCTCACTTCCAGTGTCTTGGAGGTACAGTTCTAATTCTATTTGTGCTACGACAGGCCACTGATGTCTGGAAAAGCCATAAAGTTATAGCCCCTGCGAGATGTTTTTTTTTTTTTTTGGTTGAGACTTCTGGTTTGACTAAGAGATCTGTTTTCTTGAAAATGTGGAAGTCCTGAGCTAGCTATCATCTGTTCCAACACAGCGAAGGGAAGAACAGGGCCACTGCCGAGTCCTTAACAGGTACATAGGAAGTGATACTAAGGGTTCTCGGAAGGGCTTCTGAGACTTTCAAATCGTGAATGCTTTCTAACAAAGCTGGCTCTCCTGGGACTGGATGATTTTCTCATCTAGATTCAAAAGGTATTAATCATAAATGAAGAGATTGATAAATCAGACTTCATAAAAATTAAGAGCTTTTGTTATCCAAAGATACCACCTAAGACAGCAAAAGGCAAGCCAGATTGGAAAAATATATTTGTGATATATACTTCTGATAAAGGACTTGTATCCAATATAAATTGAAGGATGTGTACAAATCAATAAGAACAAGGCACAATGCCCAATTGTTTAAAAAAGACACAAAAAGTATATCCAAATGGTCAATATTCCTATGAAAAGGTGCTCAACATCATTAATCAGCAGAGAAATACAAATGAAAACCATATCAGGATATTACTACACCCACTAAAATGTATAAAATTGAAAAGAATGTGGAATAACTGGAACTTTCACAATTGCTGGTGGGGATATAAACTATTACAATCACTTTGGAAGACTGACTACCTGGCAATAGCTAGTGAATATGATCGTATTCCTCTCCTATGATCCGGCAATTCTGTTTACAGGCAGAAATACACACACATGTGCATCAAAACTCATACCCACAAATGTTCACAGCAGCATTGTTTGAGATAGGCTCAAACTGGAAAAACCCAAATGTCCACCAACAGCAGCAAGGGTATGTAAGTCACAGTACATTATATAGTGGAATCCTACACTGAAATAAAAAAATCTCAAACAACTGCTGTAACAAGGTTGGATCTCACAGACAAGATGTTGAGCAAAAGAAGCCAGACGCAGAATACATACAATATGACTCCATCTATATAAAGGTGAAATGCAGGCAAGACCAACCTATGGTGACAGAAGAAAGAATAGTGGTTACTTTTTGGAAAAAATGAAGGGGTGGGGGAACCTGGTGAGGTTTCTAGGGTGCCATTAATGTTCTACTTCTCGATCTGGGGGTGGTTACATGAGGGGGTTCTCTTTTGTAAAACTCCATTGAGGCGTACATCTATATGACTTGTGTACTTTTCTGTATGACTGTTACATTTCTGTAAAGTGCTTACTTAAATAAGAGAGCTTGGTAAGGCAAGACTCCAGGTCTGAGACCTCATCCACTGTCATCACCTAGAAAGGCGTCACGACTGAGGAAGTACAATCTGAAGTTGGAGTCTTGGAGACTGCCTGAGAATCTGTTTTTCAAAGGCTGCTCCAGCGCCACAGTGCAGAAAGGGATGGTTCCTGGGAAGAACTGTTACCCACTAGCTTTTATTTTCCGAGTAATTTTCCAGAAACTACAACAGACATGGAAGAGAAGAGAACCAGAAAAGGCAGAGCTCACAGAGAAAGAAAGCACTGAAGAGTTGGGAGAAACCTTGGAAGGTCATGAGACCCCACTTTCTGCCTTCAGGCCAAACCCATTTACAGTTTCCCAGACAACGAGAACAGATATTTTGTGATAACTGAAGAGATGGAGGTAATTTCCTATCTCAGTAATTCTAATTTGATATATCAGGTTATAACTGGTAAGAGTCATTAATAGGCTAATTTTGCCAATGATGTATCTTGAAAGGCTAGTCATGTTGCTTTCTGAATGATTTTTTCTTTAATCTGGTAGCTCTTACATGGTAAAAGATATAATAGAATGGACTATTTGGTGAAGTTCCAATTTGCAGAAGTAGCAAATTTCTGATCTTGAATTTCTGAGTGGGGTGTGCTACCATATAAAAAGATCCTTACTTTGAAGCCAGCATCACATTTACATAACTCACAATGAATTTTGAGTTTAAATATTATTTATTCTATTTGACAACAGAGATTTAAAAATATCTTTCGTTCTGTCCAGACATCCTCCTGCTGTTCTCATCAGTTACCCCTGACCACGCTCATCAAAGCCCCAGCTATCAAGGGCTGGTCACATCCCTTGGGAACAACTCTGCCCACCCACATCCTAGCAGATAAGTCCTCTGTGGAAAAGCAAACCCAGCAACGATAGTTAGTTATAGAGCCCTTCATGTAGGAAGAGCAGTTAATGGACAAAAGACACACAACACAGTGGCTACTTGTGAAAATGATCCATCCAGATTATAAATGGTATGATGGTTAATTTTTGTGTAAACTTGGCTAGGCCACGGTACCCAGCTTTTGATCAACTACAGTCTAAATGTTACTGTGAAGGTATTTTTTTAAGATGTGATTAACATTTTAATCACTAGATTTTGAGTAGAGCAGATTACCCCCCACAGTGTGGGTGGGCCTAAGCCCATCAGCCGAAGGCCTTAAAAAAAAAAAAACCAAGGTCTCCTGTCTACTCCCCACCCCTGCAAAGCAAAAGAAATTCCAACTCCAGGCTGTCTTCAGACTCAGGAAATCAACTTTTACCTGGGTTTCCTGCCTACGGATTTCAGACTTGCCAGGCCCACAATCACATGAGTGAGCCAATGCCTTCAAACAAATCTCTTACTCTTTCTATATATAAACACATCCTATTGATTCTGTTTCTCTGGGCAATGCTGACTAATACAAATGGCTTAACATACAGTTGTTTCCAGTGCAAAAGAAACTCTAGAATACCAGACGTCTATTATATTTTTGCATCAGAAAAATAAACTAGATGCTATGGGACAATTGAGTTCAACACTCCTGCTTGATATTATTCCCTGCCAAAGTGAACTGTGGGGTGCATTAACAGTCTAGTACCCATAATTTACGTATCTCTCACTAAATATCACTATGATCATGATGCCAGGAAAAATCTGGCAAACCAAATAATGGTCATGTGAACAAATTTGAACTTCCTCCTCCTTACATCTAATATCCTCTCTATATCTTCTATCTCTTTACATCTTCAACCCAAAGGTTCCCCAAAAGTTACCCTTTCAGAAACAATTCCCCTAAAGTGACAGTTTAGTTCATTCTAGCTAGATGGGCTCTCTATCTCTAAACTATTACAAGGCTGACACTTCTTCAATGGAACCTGACATTATTCAATCAGATACCTGCTTCGGGATAAAGATTGGGCAAAAGTTCAAGCAATGCCTTTGCGCCAAAAAACACAGCTTCTCCACTCAGTTTGATTTCAAGAAGAGGTAAGAGTTCATTAGAAATCACAAGAACTGAACAGAAGGTGAGAGCATTAAGGAAAAGATTACTGTAAGCAAAAGGAACCCAAGGAAAGGCGAGGGGTAGGAATCACAAAGAAGGTTCCTATAGTGTGCTCCAAAAGCACTCTGGTTCTTGCCCGAGTGAAGACTAGAAAGTTTATGTGTTTATATAATAAGGAGCCAATGCACTAAGCATAAGGGAAACAAAACGAAACAAAATCACTGTTTCTAAACACCAGTATTTAAGAAAATGTAAAGTGAGCACAAAGCTCATTAGTCTGACTTACCTCGAAGTGGTCGCTCCTCCAATCAACAATGGGATCTTTATAGCTAACCTCTCCATTTCCTTGGCAACAAAAATCATTTCATCCAGGGAAGGAGTGATGAGTCCTGACAGGCCAATTATATCTAGTATTTTTGAGAAAGAAAAAAAAAAAAGGACAATGAGAAAGAGGATGAGAGAGAGAGGAAAAGGATGAAGATTCATTTTTAAAATTTTGTAATAAAGACCAAAAGACCTAATATGAATTCCCAATTTCTAATTCTAAGACATTCTTTCTGACTAGGGGATTTCAACTTATTGTTTGCTTTTGGTAGTAAATAAGATTTAGAACTTAAAGTTATCATAAAGCACTTGCCATGGTTTTAGAAAGCCATGCGACAGAAGTTATCTTTAGTGCCAAGGGCAAGCCCTTGTGTTCTGATATCACCTAACCCCAGTGAGATTGGCCTCTATCAAAAAATCCCAAAACACCAAATGCTGGTGAGGATGTGGAGAGACAGGAACACTCCTACACTGTTGGTGGGACTGCAAATTAGCGCAACCTCTCTGGAAAAGAATTTGGAGATATCTCAAAGAGCTAAAAATAGAAATGCCATTCGACCCAGCACTAGCATTATTAGGCATCTACCCAAAAGAGCATAAGACATTCTATTATAAAGATATGTGCACCTGAATGTTTACTGCAGCACAACTCACTATTGCAATGCTGTGGAAACAACCCAAGTGCCCATCAATTCATGAGTGGATTATTAAAATTTGGTATATGTATACAATGGAATATTACTCAATTATAAGAAACGACAGTGATTAGCACCTCTTATATTTTCCTGGATAGAGCTTGAGCACATCCTCCGAAGTGAGGTATCACAAGAATGAAAGAATAGGCTCCACATGTACTCACCATTAAACTGGCGCTAACTGATCAACACTATTGTAGTCACACAGTAGTAATATTCCTCAGGGATTGAGGGGTTGAAGTGGGTAAACTCACAATTTATGGATGTGGTGAGCATTGTAGGGGGGAAAGGGCACACCTCAAATCATGGTTTGGATGTGGCAAAGTTATAACATGTAACCAAAATCTTTGTACCCCCATAATATCCTGAAATAAATAAAAATAAAAGAAAATAATACATAAAATAAAAATGAATACTTAATTTGGAAAAGTTTGGAAAAACTCTGTTGTAGTTGTACAAACTACTGTTGTAGAAAGTGGAGACATAAGCTTCAATAAAGAAGTGTTGATTGGTGAAAACTTCCCCAAATTTCTGTAATAATTATTGAGCATGTTAAAATTGATATGGCTTTCCATAGTACCTTTCCTACTTAACAAGAATGGTAAGACTATAGACCCTCATAATAAGAGACTCAAAATAGTTGAGCATCCAACTTGCATGTTAGATATCACAGGTGGAAAAAAAAAAGGAATTTACTTTCTCATTCTCTTAAGATTTTTCTCTTTTTTTTCTAATTTTAAAGCCATTTTCTCCAACTCATCTACCACATTTTCTTTCTTTGAACTTTGATTTTTTTTACAGTTTCAATTTTGGTAAGGTGTTTTTTTTTTTTTAATTTGCCTGTTTATTCTAAATTTTCAAATTTGTGTATGCTTCATTATTTTTTATGTCCTCAGTATGCATATCATCTTTTCCATTAGTGCTATGATTTTGTTGTTGTTGTTTTTCTCTTTTTTTCCTGTTTATGGATGTTATCAGCTTTTTTACCTAAGAATTAACTTTAAGTTTAGTTTGTCATTATTTTTATTTTCTGCCACATATTTATTTTCTTGAACATATTTTAGAACTAGTTTTTTATCATTTCATTATCATAGCCCTTGTAGGCCTGTCTCAATTGTCAAATGTTTGTCTTGGTTTTCCACCATTTGATCTTGTCTCCTCCTAGAGTTCAGAATATTTTATAAATAAAAAAGTACTGCATGAGTTTGAGGCTATGAATGATCATATTATCCTCCTCGTGAATATATGTATGCTTTGAGAAGTATTAGCAATGACAGGTCAACTTAATCCAACAAGGATGGAGATGATTTGGAGATAAACTTTAACCTTTTCAAGGACTTATCTATTTCTAGTTTATTCCATTTCCTGTTGGAGGTACTCTCAGCATACAGAGGATCCTATGGTTCTTTACTACATGGGCTTCTATCTTCATGGCCACTTAGTTCATGATGGCTTGCTTTTAAAAACCAATGAGAATAAATTGCTCTAAGGATTCTTCTAGCAAGATTGAATCTTATATAATGTAACAATCATGGGAGTCGCAAGCCCATCACCTTTGACATTCTATTCTTTAAAAGCATGTCACAGGGTATGGGATTGTACAAGGACGTGTATAATCCAGGACTTAAAGATCATGAGAGTCTTTTAGAGTCTGTCCAGCACACCAAGGTTAAAGTAATGACAATAATAATAGACTTTTACCATGTTGTTCTTATAATGTTCTACACTTTTAGAATGTCTCCACATACACACTTATTTCTGTGAATACGTGTATCAGAGGTATCAATTCAAACTGAAGCTGTGTTTAGTCTAGAACTTAAGGTCTTCTTTGCAAGCTCAGAGAGCTGGCAGGGTAGAACCCTAGGGTGCCATTTATATTAAGGATGGAGGAGCCTCCTGTTAAATAAGAAAGTTTTGTTCAAGGATAATTGGGCAGCACTGATGAGATGACATGATTTTAAAAATAGCACAGCAATGTAAATAAAACTATCTTGTAGCTTCAGGACCTAATAAAAGGTTTAGGGAATGTCAACACAAAGTGAAGAAAATAATTAAAGCCCTTTTTCCTGTAATCTCTGCAGGACATTTAGAATGTGAGACATCAGCAATGAAAACATTGGTAGCAGTGAGGATCGTGCCACCTCATCAGTAACATTAGGATGATGACTATATTGGTGACCACCCTCGCCACACCTTCACATTAGGGATCACTAACTTTGGACAGATATTTCTGCCCCTATTTTTGAGTGTCAGCACTCCCATGTAGACATTAGCAACAGCAAGAATAACAGCCTGACTTTGGCGGACTCAGATTATCACTTGCTACTTTTCAGCATGGCAGTTTTCAAAGACAAAATGCTCTAAAAGAGGAGAGGAAAACAGCAGATGCCACAGTAAGCCCAGGGGCTAATTATTGGTGCACACTCAAAAATAACAGAGTAGTCTCAGAATGCTATCTAGAAGGGACTTAAGGCAAAGTATAATTCTCAAAGCATGGTAGATCAGTGTAACAGGAAAATGTGATTTAATATCTTATTTTTCCAGCTAATATTTCTTGGGAAGAATGTGTTATATCAGTGATATCAATTACTGCTTATAGCCACACTACGAGGTAAATAGTTTCACTCTCATTTTCATTTGACAGATAAGAAGATGAAGTTTCAAGTAGGATAAGAAGCTTGTTCAGTAAAACACAGCTATTAAGCGGCTGACCAGGTAAGTGTTATCTATAAGTGACTCATCCACTGATAGCCCCTAGGACCAAACTCAGATCATCCTCATGTGCAACTGAGGGCTGATCATATTAAGTAGAGCTGTGAAGGAGGCGGAATGACTGAGAATCTTTTTTCCTGGCCTACAATGTCATTTCCCTTTTTCTTAACTTATTTGAATCCCATCTAACTTCAATTGCTTGTCTACGATCCAATTCCTCTCTTAAGGACTTTTTAAGTGTTATACAGCAGAGTTCATGTTTCCTTTTTTCAGATAAAGCATCTTGAAAACATCAAGTTTTCAAGGACATTAATAACTTGATCCTCACAACAGTCCTTTAAAATTGAAAACAAGGAATTAATTCATCACTACATTTCATATATGAAGAAAGCAAGCCTCAGAGAATATCAAAGACTTGTCCAGGGCAGCACGGTTCAGAGCAATGGTCCTCAAACTCCAAAGTGGATCAGGATCCCTGGAGTAGGTCTGAAATAGGAGCTGAAAATTTACATGTTTAACATGGTCCCAGGTGACCCTGGTGCCTCTACTGTTAGTCTACACTTAACTCCACTCACTTTTTTATTTGTATTTACTTGGGATAAATAAGATCTTTAGAAAATGAGACTCATGAGTTTCTGGCTTCAATATAAGAATTTTATCTGAGAAAGAAGCAAAGGCATGTAGGAATCTTGCATTTTTATATATGTATAGATTAATTCATCAGATTATCTCTTTGTCATCTTAGAAAGAACAATGGACTTTTTCCTTAGAAAATGTACGGATGGGTGGGAAGAAAATGTCCTAACTAAAAACCCCAAGAAAGACAGAGTGTGTGGAAATAAAGAGCACCCAAATGAGAACAAACAAAAGCTATTTATTCAGAGCTTGCTACACAAGGTCATCGATGGCACCACTTGAATTTGGTGGAGACTCAAAGGCAGGCAAGGCAATGGAAAGCTTTAGAGTGGCAAAAAGGGAAGGTTTTAGGTATGTTCTGATTGAGGTTATTGTCAAAAAATGCCAGAGTCACTAGAGGCAGGCCAACAGGAATGGGATCTCTTATGTGATTGATTGATTTGGGGATCATGTTTAACTTTCTCTGGTTGGTTCTGAATTGGACACAAGATCAAAAAATAGGGAAGCTGGAAGATATTGACCAAATCCTAACCATTCTTAGCCAGTCATGAAGAGGTTATGACTGGTTTCCCGTAATGATTGCTCTAGAGGCTGTGGGTCAGAGTTCCATTTATGATATAATACGAACTAGCCATTGTCTGCTTCTAATTCAGTTTCTCTGGAGTCTAGAAGGATGTCAGCTAGAACAAGCAGTCCCTGACTCCAAAGTTATCCACTAGGTGGAGTAGACTTCGTGTCAAGGGTCCATGATATTCTTATGGGCTTATTAAAATGCTTTAATTTCTTTTAAAATCAGAAGAAAAACAAAGAATTTGCAGGTTAAAAAATGTTTTAATGTACAATGTCAATATCTTTATCTTTCTGCCAACTCATTGTTCTAAGAATGTAAATGTTGATTATGATACAGAAAAGATGGTGCACACATAGGAGGAAACAAGAATGGGGTTTGGAATAAGTTTATCATACTCACAGGTCCCAGAGAGGGGTCACTTCATGCCATGCATGGTCACAGAGAAAGCACAAGTGTTGGTCAAAAGGGAGAAAAAAGCAAAGAGAAAGCTTTGGACCACAGCCTTTACTGGGATTTCTGTAGAAAAGGCAGGGCAGAACAAACAGTTTAGTACTGGCTTGTTTAAAAATGTCTGGCCAGGCTTTGGGCTGTAGGGATGGTCTCTGTTTGGCTAGTTATTGGGCTTGGGATAATTTAGGGCAGGAGAAATATTGGCTTGGTGTGTGAAAGTTAGATAAGGAAGTAGTTAGGGATTGGTCGGTTTGCATATGAAAGGCATGCTCTTAGGGGCAAATTGTTCTTATCTTAAGAAATTAACTAGCCCTGGGAGGAGGAGTCTTTCCTTGGATCTGTAAGGCTCCCAAATGCCAGAGCATCAAGAATACAGAAAATAAGAAAATAATGTTAATATAATATTGGCTCTGTGACGAATGAATGCCATGTAGACAAATACAGAATCCAAGAAAATACAAAACAGTCAGGAAATATAATTTTTAATACTTTTTGTGGATGAAGAGGTCCATGAAAGTCATAATACAGCCCATCTTGGCTGTACAATCTGTACAAAACACAGGCTGGGTGAAGGGTTTGAATGAGGAGTAGGAGAAAAACATTCAGTCGGATAAGGTTGAATGAACTAACTGGCATTGCAACTTCTGACCACTGACCCTCTGGACTCATAAAACTAGCTTCTTCATTCATTTTGTTGATCGTTTCCTAGTACTTGTTCTAGAAAACTGGCTTTAGCATGTAGACACTGCTTTTCTGGCCTCTACATAGTTCTGGTTCTCAAATTTCTTTCTTAAAACCAACCCTGACCTTTGTCTTGACATCATTGCCTTGGTCACCTAGGTATTCTGCTAACTACATGACACTAAGTATAACGAGTATTTGTGAGTTTTCCTTTTTTTAAAAAAACAGAACCTAAAACTTTCTGAACTTGCATTTATAATTTCATGAACTACTCAACAAGTAGCATTTATTATTTCCAAAGAGAATACTAATGTCAATTTTGATTTCACACTTTATCATTTTTATTAACTATTATATATTAATATAGTTAGGAATATATAATACTACAAATAAACACAATAGAATTTTTTGAGAAATTAATTTATTATGAGTTCTTCCATTTAATTTCTATCTTATTGCTTTCATATTGTAATGTATCTGGTCTTTCTGTTTTATGATATATATCAACTATAAGTTCTAAATTGTTAAGATACTTTATGAAAATCTTTAGTTCAGACACTGTACTTTATTGTGGCCACAAAGCTTTAGTCATTGACTGAAGGCTAGAAAGTCATCATTTTCTCTTTTTCTTTTGCAGAAATAAATGTCAAGTTATACTTCTTTACTCTGCAAGCCTCAGAGTATATTTGTTTTCAGATAAGTAGCTTCCAGTTTACCCTTTAGATATTCAAATGAACACAACACCATTTTCAACCTTCCAACTCTTTTCTCAGAAACTTTTAGTAGTTCAACAGCAGTAAGTCACCAGTTTTTGGAGAAGGCACTTGAATATTTAAAATGTTCTTAAAGTTTTAAGATCCCCAGGGCCACTGTGTAGAAAAGATTATTGATTCCCTGAATGGACCATTGCAGTTTGCAGTCAGTCCCAATGGGGCTGCGTGTGGGAGTGAAAAAGGGAAAAGGATGTCAATGGCTTCATCTCAGTGAACTTTAAGAATGGGTTTAAGATATACCAGTAGTGAAAAAATTGATTTTAAATAAAATAGATGATTGTTTTCATCAAAAATTTCTCCCATGCAGTGTCTAAAATCACAGAAAGAACTGTAAATGGATAAGGCCAATTAGAGAGTAGGCATTGTAGACATGCTTAATTGGTTTCCCCAATACCTTGCCCCCCTTGTTTGTTGCTGATAGAACCTTGCTTTTGTTCAGAATAGTAGGGCTCTGGCCTCAAGCAATGAATCATGACTGATCTGGCCACTTATGACAACCCTGTTCTCTCTCAGGCTACTTAGGAGCTAGGATTGGCCGGGTGAATTCTACATTTAAGGGGATGACTACAGGAGAACTTCTAGAGAAGCGTTTACTTTCCTGATAATTAAGAAGGTCAGATTGAATGAGGTTCCACTTCTTTCATGTCTTCTACCATCTTTTTGCTCTGAACAGGGACCCAATACTTACGGCTGCTTCAAGGTTAAGGACAGTAGAGACTGAACCAGTATCAGCGGAGATCTAACTCAGTCTTGTTACATGATTACAAAAACTGCTTTCCTGCTTTTAAAGCCTTCATAAGTTAGGATTTCTTAAAAAACTAGAATCCATACGTATTTCTAGTTAACAAAATGTAGCCTCACCTCGATTCAATTAAATTAGCCCCACATCTATATTGGGCATCTGAAGAATGTTTTGTCTATGAAAGTTTCACTGCTTAAAAAAATTTTGGAAACACTATATAAGGCAACAGCTAAGTTCTTCTAAATTTGCTTGTCTATGATTCGATGTATCAACAATGTCATCAAGAATATATAACAAGAAACCACTAATACGTTTTGTCGTTACAGATTGGAGGTAGAGTGATTTTGGGAACTGGTTGGGGACTGGGCTCAAATTGTAATGGGCTGAGAAAGTGGTGATGCAATGTATGAGCTATTCCTTCAAGAGGTTTAGAAGTGAACAGAAAGAGAAAGTGGTACAGATTGAGGATTATGCTATTTGAGGGAGATGGAAAGTAGGTTTCTAGTTGGGAGAAAGTGTAGTGAATGGGAAGCAAGCATGGATTAACAGGGAGGAAATGATCAGGAGCAAGATCCAACCGCAAGGTATTCCTGATGGTCTAGTTCTTGAAGACACTGACAATATTTTGGACACTAAAATACATCAAATAAAAAGGAAATTGATCCAGATAGATACTGAGTAGGTGAGATATTATATGTTTTTTAATAGCACAAAAATGCAGACATACAACTTTGGAGTATTTTCATAAAGTAGTCAAAAAAAAGAAATCATAAGAAAGTTTTATTTAGCCACACTTTGATTTAATGTAGGAATCTTTTTTACAAATAATAACGTCTGATAATATGTCCATAATATCCTCTTTTAAGAACTTTTTAGACTTCCTTTCTACTAGAAAACTTTTAACTTTGGAAATAGCAAGTAGTATTTTTCTCCCTGAAACCTCTGCAGTGTTAGTAATGCATTGAAGTTTGATTAAAAGGACACTTAATGTGAACATAAATCCCTTAAAATATTTAGAGCACAGAAGTCTCAACTCATCTTGTATTTATAAGACAACATTTTAAAATGAATATCTCTTAAAAAAGGAGGCTATTAGGTTGAGCAATGCCTTCCTTTCCCAATAGAGTATTAGACAAGCTAAATATATAAATCTGCTTTATGTTACTGTATCAATGGCTGATGTTCAATGGACTTTTGGTATTAGAGCTATAAATATCTGACAAAGGAATAAACATCATATGGAAGGAAATTGACTATAACTGAGAAAGGTGTTCTGAATAGGCCTCCATGGAATTATCTGCTCAATCTTTGAGACTTTGTCTTGGCTTTGTGACTTTTGAGAGTGTAATGATTTTTCTTATATAGCTGGCAGTTTGGAAGGACTTAAAGGGTGAGCCAGTGAAGTTCTCATCATCCATACAGATAGTTATCAAGCCTGTTGTTAAAGTTCATGTGTGATGTTGATCCAGGAATCTATTAAAAATGATAAACTAACAATAATGAGGCCGATACTTATAACCCTCCTATTTCTCCAATAAAATTTCTCCACATATCTTCTTGTTCTATATCAGAGGTTACAGATAATAACTGATCACAGTATATAAGCTCACTCTTTTCTTTCTTCCCCTCTCTCCTTTCCCCTATTCCTGTCTTTACACGTAACTTTTCATTTGAGTATGGAAGGAAATATTTACCAGCACCTGCCATAGGTTGAAGTTTTGGAAGACTGAAGCTGGAATTAATCCTCAGCATTTTCAGCAGTGGTTCCTGTGATGAATGGCTACAGGTGTGAGGGTTTCTCAAAATTTGCTTTTTTGTTTTTCATTCTTTCCAAACCAGCCATTCAAGAAGCAGTGTTTTATAATCTATTTGCACAAGCATAGAAAACATTAAACGATTACTGAAGATACAAATGCTCAAGTATTATATCATCATGCTCTAATGATACGTGTTGGGGAGAGAACAGTTAAGAGTATAGTCAGAGAAAAGATTTGTAGAGGAGACAGAACTTGTGCATGATCTTAGAGTAGGATTAGATGAGTGGCAAAGGGCAAAAGATTAAATGTATTATGGACTCTGTTTCTTCCCTTTATATTACAGGCCAGTTGAAACTGCCATCACTGCCATGGTAAGACAATGGAGGATATCACCACACAGTGGCTTGCTTTTGAGAGACAGCACAGTGTGATGCAGGAGATCTACACTGGGGACCATGTGCTGGGCTTCAGGAGGACTGTGAAGTCCCTAAGATGTTAAACAAAATTTTATAAAAATAAGTATTTTTTTTTCTGAGAAAAGATGTACCCAGTAGAACACTCTTTATGAATGTGTGATCTAGTTGCATTCTATTCCAGCATCTCTCCTTAGGAAACTAAGGTTCAAATGAGTGAATTTTTTTGCCTGTTGTCATAGCTAATGCATAATTAGTCCCAGATCATCCCTAGAGCCCTGTTATTTAGTTGGTGCATCCTCATATCCACAACTTCACTTGGTGGTACATCTGCTATAGGTTATTGTTTTAGTTTCTGAAGACCTCTATAACAAATGACCTTATACTGGGTGGCTTAAAACAACAAAAATTTATTTTCCCACAGTTGTGGAGACAAGAAGTCTGAAATAAAGACATCAGCAGGGCCATGCTCACTCTGAGACTCTGGGAAGAATCCTTCCTTGCCTCTTTCTGGCTTCTGGTGGTGGTCATCAAACCTTAGCACTCATCGACTTGTAGCCACGTCACTCCAGTCCCTCCCTGTGTCATCACATGGTATTCACCCTGTGTGTCTCTGTCTTCACATGGCATTTTCTTCTGTCGCGCCCGCCTTGCCCGCAAGGAAGACGCGGCAACTGGAGTTCTTCTGACAGCGCTTTAATGGGGATATTCTCTCTTCTTACATGTTGCGGAGACCCCGAACGGGGAAGCACACACGCTTTTAAGGCCTTGACGGACCTGAAACCTCTGGGGATAGGTTGGGAAGGAGATGCCGCCAGTTTTCATTGGCAACCTAGCATCCTTCATTTACATAATTACACAACCGGCACCTCCTGTGACCTGACCAACACTGCGCATGCTCGAGAGTTGTTTACAGCAAAATGACCACAGGATACGGGCGCCATCTTAGAATGGCGTTGCCGCCGCGCCC
>CAUYPO010128315.1:0-31059 GCA_963574435.1 Cheirogaleus major
GGAAAGGTGCGGGCAGCCCCACCAACAAGGTCGGCTCCCCCTGTCAGGTCCCGGCCATCCTGTGCATGCTGCAAGCTGAGGCTTTGAGGGGAAAATAATACACCCCCTGAAAATAAGCCCTAGGGTGTCTTCTTGAGGAAAAATAAATATAAGACCCTGTCTTATTTTCGGGGAAACGCGGTAGTTAGGGTCCCTGGTCCCGGGAGTTTTCACTATAGCCAGTACATTTACACAGCTCAAGGTGGCAGAGAATGGGGCAGTGCTATGTGACAAGGAGAGTCAGTAAGTGTGTTAGGATTTCAGAGCCAGGAGTGATCCCTTGTGAATGAGCTTAACACAAGGTAGAATAACGTAGCCAGAGACTTGAAAATAGTCTGATTTCGACTGGTAAAATAGATGAGAAGACAGTCTAGCCAAAGTGTTAAAAATAACAGCTCAGAGGAAAAACAATGCAGGTATATTCAGTTAGAGCAGTGAGTTTAAATAGGGAAGAAGTATTGGAAAATAAAATTACACTCTCCTACTAAGGAGGCTAAACTTTATTCTTTGGGCAATGAGAACTCATTGAAGCTTTCTGAGCAAGAGAAGGGAATGATGTGATGAAGACTGTTCTCAGTGTTCATGTGAACTTAATCTAACAGAAGTGAAGCCCAGGTGGGAGGGAAGAGCCGTCTGCAATAGTGTAGACGGGAACAGATAAGGATCTAAGTGAAGTGGTAGCAGAGAGAAGAGAAAGGTTGCAGATGGAAATAGGAAGAAACGTAAACCCAAGACTGCATCTTATGAATAATTGTTTTAATACTCTAATCGAAGAACCAAGAAGAATTACAATTAACTTCTGGTGGCTCTTCCAAAGGCTGTGTATACCTTTGCTTCTCAAAATGCCGTCTGCTGACCAGCAATATTGAATCACATGGGAGCTCATTAGAAGCTCCGACCTGCCCTTAGACTACTGAATCAGGTCTGCCTTTTAACAAGAGCCCCAGGTGATTCCTGTGCAGCTGGGGAAGCACTGATTTCCTTTCTTACAGGAACAACCTGTAGAGAAAATGTGGTTTAAAGTCACAACAACCTAATATTGATTGAATTTAAGATAGCATAGAATTTAATATAGTATAGTATAGATACCAATTCCATAAAATATATTTTCTACATAATATTGGTGAAATAGTTTATAATTTTGTGTTACAAGATGAACACAATTGGAAGAAAGGGACACAGGGACATAATGCTAAAATGGCCCATCCAAAGGGTCCTCACCACAGAGACACCTGGGAGCTGTGCAGAGAGCATGGCTGAGGGGCAGAATAGTAAATGCTGAAATAAACCAGGTTCCCGAAGCAGGCTGAAGTTGACCTCCAGGCTGCAAGCTCATGACGAGCAACTAGGGTGCCTGTAAAATTAAAAATCTTTTTTGTAAAAACAATAATAGTTCCATTGACCAGGGAGACATCAATATCCAGGATGCAGTGAAAACTGGGAAACGAAACAATTGGAGAATTTCATTGGGTTGGCAACTGAGTGACTAAGGAGATGATAAAAAAGAAGCCCATAAAAACCAGTGTTTTAAGGAAATCAGAGTGGCATGAATGTGATTTATCTCTCCTTTAGTTTGGCCGGTGGAATTTGGCCCTCCTGAAATAACCTCTCATGTGAACGTATAAGACCAAAATCTACAAACAGTAAGAATGGGGCTGGAGGGTGTAAAAAGTTATACTGTCTACTAATTTTTTGAATTTCTGTGCCATGTCTGTTGTTGATTTTCTTCAACTTCCTTCTTGACATCTAACATTTAAACATGGCATTTATATTTTTTTAAATACCACAAAACCAGTATGCAAGAATTGAATGTTTTCCCAGTTTAGGATTTTACTAGTATCCTTTAAAAAGAAAACCCAACATGCAGTCTTAGGACCACCAAAAATTTCCCCATTTTCACACACACACACAAAAATTATAAATTGTCTGTATTACTTCTTCCAGAGGCTTTCCAATGAGAATCATGATTACCTGGAATTGATACTTTTGGTGGTTAAACTTAGACTGTCTTTTCTCTTCTTTTTAAGATATTAGCAACAGCTTGGCCTCAGTGTGATGTGTATTTCCAAGAACAAGGAAATGATTTCGTCATTGACAAAGGAAACATAATACTGAAGAGAAACCAGGAGCAAAGCCTACATGCCGGCGAGCAGAGTGAGGTAAACCGTTTATTAATGGCCGCCGTGACACACCGTGATTGAATAACTCACTTAGAACCCACCTGGCCTGTGTGAGCGCTCACAGTAAGCTCTTATTACCCTCATGAATAGAAATGGGGGACAGGAAGAACCAGCTCACAGTAATTAGAGCCTCTGGGGAAAACTTCAATAGCTTTAATTCTTTCCAAAATGGAAATGTGTAGAAATCTGGGCTCTGCAGGGTTGGTGAGTCAGGCACTGTGCATTCACAATTTCTAGTCATTTTAGTGAGGAGAGGTAAAGTGCTGAGGAATGGCCCCACTACTAACTGGAGAAGAAAAGTAAGCTGATGGCCAGTGGGATGATGCTGTGGCCACACCTTGGACCCCAAGGCACTTGAGGTTGGTCAGTGCTGGTGCCAGTGCCAGAATGATGCCACCTCCCCAGGGCCTGGTTTCCAATGGCTTCAGGAGCCCAAGGAGTCCTGAAGACCTTGTGACCATCCAACTATCATTCATTCAAAGTCGTGACTACTGTAGGCCTGTTTGTTCATTGGTCTGTTGCTTCATTTATCAGTTACACTGAGATCCTTATTGAGCATTCCCTGGTGTATGTGCACAAAGACTACGCTGGAGCAGTGAGTGAAAGCAAACCCAGCACCTGAGACAGTTCCTTACACATAAGAGCCCTTCTTGAGTGAGTGAAATGGTTGAATGAATGAAAACAAACACTTAGACCTGGAGCCTGCCCTTAAGCTTGTTGTGGAGGAAATAAGCCCTATACACAAACATCTACTGCGTGGCACAGCGGGTTAAATATCATAAAAGAGCCACATATAACGTGACATGAACCTCAGATGAAGGAAAGGTACCTCCAGCTGAGAGGGTCAGAGTTCCTGCTGCGTGGTCCACACACACCCATCGTCACGGCTGTGCTCTTTCTTGCGCTTGTTTCTGTGCCCATGTCACATCCCTTTTCCCACGCCATATCCTTATGAAGGCTTCTCCAACTTTCTAGGCTGGAGGTAGCTCTACTCAAGCTGAACTCCACCTAAGAGAGCACATTGGGGAATGGGTCACTATTGCCCTCCCCTTATCCTTATGGTACAGATCAGTGATCCTCAACTTTTACTGTGCATACGTATCACCTGGGGAGTTTGTTTAAAATGTAGATCCCAGGGCCTGAACCTGGAGATGCCACATCAGGGAATCTGAGCCTGGCTAAGAAATCTGCATGTTTGCCGTGCATCCCAAGATGATCTGATACAAGTGGTTCATGACAGCACTGTGAGAAACCCTGCTCTAACACTACACACTCTCCTAACTCTTGCCTGAAATCTCCACCTGTGTGTTACTGATTTGGAAAACTTCGACTCATCCCTTAAGATTCAGTTCAGATTTATCTTTCTCTGACATTCCCTACTCTGACATCTGGCCATCATACGTTGTTTCCGTCTCTGGGGCCCTGTAGAGCAGTAATATTCAAACTGTGAGTCATTCCAGTCAGTAAGTAGACCATGGAATCAATTCAGGGGGTCAGTTTAGCACAACAGAAGGAAACATGATAAGGTCATATTTTGTGTGAAATTTTTTTTCAATTTTACGTAAGTGTGTGCACACACGTGTGAGCATGTACAGAGTCTGTCTTAGGCTGAGTGTCTCGAAGCAGATCACAACAGTGGTTCAGGTGCATGTGTTTTATTGAGGGAGCGCACATCAGGAAAAACTATGGTGGCCTGAGGGAATAGGCTAGGAAATGAGGAAAGATGAGGCAAGGATGAGGGCTGGGGTAGAGTCTAGTTTTGGGCATCATCCTCCAGGGAAGCTCCAAAGCTTAAATCATACCACAGAGCTGCGCACCAACTGAGGCACAAGGGCCAACCTGCTGTGTTCCCCTGTCAGCCAGTCATTGGTTGTGGGCTGCTAAGGCTGATGTGGGTGACCTCCCAGGCAAGGTGGCTCTTGTCAACCAAGGGCAAAACTCAAGAGAAGGGGGCAGTCGTGAGCCTTAGCTGCCAACAGTAGCAGAGGCTGGCAGATGGTTGCCCTGGCCCAGTCACAGGGACCCGGCTGCAGACCAACAGCATCTACTAACACTCGCTCCTTGCATGCTCAGACCCACCTACAGGGCCCCTCTTCAAAAACCAGGGAAAGTGCCATTGAAAGCACTAAAATATAAAGCTTTTTGCTTTCTTTCATGGCCTTTCTCTCAACCTGTCATTTTAATGTCATTCTGTGTAAAATATATTAAAAATTTAAATTATTAGCATGCATTTTACCATTTGTCTTTGTATCGTGCAATGCCTATTATAACTGCAAACTTGAGAGTGCTGGAATCGCTGAAATTACCAAATTTGTATTCCTATCCACATATTCAATTTGTAGTCATGTGTACATATGTTTTCTGTTCTTACCAGAACAGTGGGAAGGCTGCACAAAACTAACTCCACTGTTTTTATTTCACTTCTTGCTATGTGTTCTATCAACACTTTACCTTCAGCATACTGATGACTACAGAAGGATGGAAAGGAAAAGAAACTGTGGGTTGCCTTATCTTTCTCTTTCCTTTTTGTCGTCATTTTCAGAAGAAGCAGTTGGCTAATACAGGGAAGTCACATGAATAGGGTGCTTTGGTGGTTCATGTTTCTTAGAATGCCTTTGCCTTTTTTCTGCATTTCAACCAAGTCCTGGTACAAACAGAAAGCTTGGCTTCTTGGAGCTGTTGACACCCCTGCTTAATCACACACGTACCCCACTTTTAGTCTCACTGAACTCCCATGCATAGTAAGTCCACTAGAATTCTGTGTTCATGGGCCATTGTGTGCACTATATCTAATGGGGCCACAAGGAAGCAGACACACGGGCATATCTCTTCTGCTCATGTGCACGTGCCATCATCCCAAGAGACTTCACTTTTATAGAGCAAGTTCGAAGGGAAATTATTATTTCAGGAGAGTGACAGCAAGGCATTAAACCAAGCATAGAGCCCTTTTGAGTATGGGGCCCTGGGCAACTACACAGGTTGCACGGCCATGCACCTGGCCCTGTGCATTTCCTTCTTCTATTAAATTCACTGCATGCAGGCACAGCTTCTCCAGGATTCTGATTGGTCAGAAGTCCTGGGGAAGTTTACAAAAGGACATTAATAGGACAAATTAGAGCCTCTAGCTGCTACAGTTGGTACCAAGACTACAGTTGATACTATCTCCCTCCTACCTCTCCACCCATTCTAGATTCTTCTTCTTCTCAACTAGCACTTCTGAGTGAGATGACCCATCCCCTCAGCCCTCAGGGTTTGGAGCCCCTGCTTACTGTGCCCTTATCAGGCCACAGGTATAGGAGATGCCCCAGTGGATCCCTTAATGCCATATGTATTCCTCACGTCCCCCCATCAGTTATAGTATTTCCTTCCTATTATTTCTGGTCTCCTGGCATGAGGAGCCCATGTGACTATGCAGCAGCCATGGCTTTAAGGTTAGTGGAACTGTTTGTCCCCATCCAAGAATCAAGACCTCCAGATCCACAGAGTCTGAAGTTGCAATGACTAGAAACCCAAATTCCCATGGTCACTGGGAGTGATGGTGGGCATGGCTAATCCTACTTGGTTCCCAAACCCATGTGTTCTACCTCCTGGGATTTAGCATCACATAACAGCCTTTGATTGGAGGAATACATAACATCCTGAAGAATGCTGCCCCATCTCGTAGGGTGCCATTGCCAAGCTACTGAAGCTGATGTGTCGGCTGCATCTTTAAGGGGCCCCATTCCACTGCCGTCTCAGGCCAGCATCTTCTGGGCGGTATGGTTTGTGTAGGACCAGTGGATCCCAAGCTCACATGACCTCTGCTGAACTTCTTCTAAACAAAGTGGGTCCTTTGTGCAGAGGAGATGTTATGTTTTCCCACTTTTGTGAATTTAGACACTCAGAGCCCTTAAAGTAGTGCCAGCCAAGGCCACAGAGTGCTGATTCTCCCTGTGGGAGATCACATAACACCATCTTGGGCAAAGGAACCCACTTCACTAGCCTCAACATAGGGGATTAGTGTGATATTTTGTAGAATATCTGGATGGTTCAGATCCTTTTAGTCTATGTTGTGACAGAGAGAAGGAGCATTAACATAGCCCTGGAACAAGACTGTGAGCACACACTATTGCCAATCCCAAATAAATACAAACTGCTGCTGTTTCTTTTTCCTTATAGGTATGGAAAAGAACACATTTTTGCACAGCATGTACCATAGGCTGTATTAATCTGCCCTAGTAAAGGTACTCCATCTAGCACAAAGCTGCAAGTAGAGCTACAACTTGGTTAAATTTGTGGTAATTCACTTCCATCTACCAGTGATCCATCAAGTTTTGCAAGGACAAGACTGGTGAATTAAAGGGGCCTGCCAGTTCTTCATCCTTTAAGTCTTGAGAGTGGCATTTTGAGGATGCCCCTGATTTACAATATTGCTTTTTATGTACTACTGTGGCTTGGAGGTGGGTAGGGTGGGGCTCATTTCACAGGCTTTGACTTGGCTTTTCCTACTACAAGAGCTCTTACCCTACAGGTCAAAGAACCAATGTTAACTACAAAGCAGGTCCATTCCAATTATATATTCAGGAATTCAAGGAAATTATCAATAGGTGGTTCTGTAAATCCTGTGAACTCACTATGAAAGGGACCTGGGCCAGCACTCCATTTATTCCCTGACCCACATATGCCCCTATTCTAACAGGGGCACTCTGATGGCACTTTGGTACCTGGTTATCAGCATCAACTTAGATCCTGTATCCACTAACACTGAAAGATATGGGTCTGTCCCCTCTGCCAGTAGATAGTTACTCGAGTAAATAACCATAGATCTCTTTGGAAAATAAGTAAGAGAATGACACTTGCTGTGATGCTGAAAAGCCCTTCCTCACCGGGACCCCTCTCATTCAGTCAGGGGGTTCTGCGTCTGAGAAGTGGCTCCAATCTAGAAACTTGGCAAAAGATCATGTCTCTCCATGGTGCAGCTGACGTTAGCCTTCTGCTGGTTCATACTCGCTCACTTGTGATTATATACATTAAACAATACTTTTGTTGACTGATCATTGATCTTGCTCGTAGGAACACCATGTTCTATTAACCATCTCCAAAAAAGATTCCTGTGGGTCAGTCCCCCTTGTCTCTCATGCCAGCCTTGCTGCCCAGTATAATAATTATAGCCATCTTGCTCTCAAGAGTTAAATACTGCTACCCAGATTTTGATAGCCTGGACTCCTGCAGTGACGTTGACAATAAGGAACTCAGTTTTGTAATATTTAATAGTATATAGTACACCTTGTACTAGCCCACAGAGGATAGTCATACCCAGCTTCTCCGTGACACTGCTGGTCCCCTCCAGTTCATTCTTGCTGTCTTGGTAGATGGAGTGTCCTCCAGCCCCTCCCCCACTAGGAACATGTTGGTGGGTTTTCTGGTCTTGTACCTGAGATCCATTCTAGCATCCCAACTTCTTTGAGCCTTGTATCCTCTCTACAACCTGCTACAGCAGTTCTGGCATTTCCACTTCATTTCTTCTGGGCCATGACTGTGGCCAAGCTTCCAACAGTTATTCAAGTAACATATGAGATCCATCTTCCAGGGCCCTTGCAAGGCTACTAAATCCTAGCACAGGTGGCCCCAACTATACAAATTCTCCCTTATTCAGTTTCCTATTCTGCTCCTCAAGATCCATACCCAGCCATTCCCTCCCAGTTGCTAGTGGTACATGTTGGCTAGATCCCACAGCTCCTTTGGTTATAATCCCTTTCAAAGATCCAGTACTTTCCCACACTGACATGCTGAGACTTGGCCCTAAGTACTGGGCCAGTGGTCAGGTGGGGTAGCACAGGCAGATCCTAAGGAAGACATGCATTTTCTTATAAAATACCTGCATCCTTTGAGATTTCTACATTGTCTGCAATGTGGTGGAAGTAGAATGGCGGCTCTATTTTCCAATATGAGCAAGTGGGTTCTATCTGTAGTCTAAGAGTGCTGAGGAGAACCTGAGGCTCAAGGTTCTCATGTGCATGAACCCATGTCTCCCACGGCCTCCCTGTGAGGAAGCCTCTGTTCCCACACCACATCCCCATGGAGCCTTCCCTGACTCTATGCTGGGAGTAGCTCTCCTCAATCCGAGGTCCACCTGAAAGAAAAAAGCAGGGCATGAGTCACTACACCCCTCCTCTTTTCCCTTTGGCCTCAAATCTCACTGTGCATAAGTGTTACCTAGGGAGTTTATTTAAGATGCAGATTCCAGGGCCTGACCCTGGAGATGCTACATCAGAGATCTGGGCCTGGCCAAGAAATCTGCATGTTTGTGTAGGTAATTTACCTAGGCTGATACTTTGGCCTTCTCTGAAGTTCTGCAACTCTTACAGTTAAGTCTTGTGACTAGTCTTCAGCTCTTCCTGCACTTAAGGAGATGGGCATCTCTTTAATGAGCATGTCCCCAAAGAGGCCCTCTGATTCTCATACTTTGCTTTAAATTGGTGATTATCCTGAGGCTGTCATTTTCTCTCATCAAAGATATTCAACAGCAACTCATTTCCATAGTCCTTATAATACTATGTCTCCCATATCTTTCAATGCCAGAAATACTGCTCAAGTCAGTATTTCCTCCACTTTCCCTTTTATCTTATCCCAGTTCTCCACAGGTGACAGTTTTAGCAATCATGCCACTACTACATGCCATTGTTAGTACATGTTGCATACTGGCGTCCTCATTGCCACCTGAACAGTAAATCATCCACCTCCAGAATTGCATCTTTGGATCTACTTTTAGGTAAACTGGTATCAACTGTTTCAGGTGCCCTAGAAGCTGAGCCTAAGATGAGATTCAGCTGCATGTGATTTAGTAAGGAAGTGTTCTTCAGGAATATTCTTTAAGGCAGTGAAGGAAACAAGACAGAAAGGGCAGAGTAAGAAGTGGTCTCAGGCAAAACAAATCTTGGATTGATCCTCAGAGGAGCTCAGGAGCATAAACTGCAGTCCAAGTCGTCCTGCCCTATGAGACAACAGGGCCAGCTTTTTATGCCCTCCTATCAGTTCCTTACTGGCTGTGAGTTCCCTGGGGGATGGCTGTAGGGGTCAGGGAGATGTGAGAGAGCAGTTCTCCAGAGCAAGGGTCAACTGCAAACTGTTAACAGCCAGGCACACAGCAACTAGGGGCTGGGTGCACCGACCAGGTAAAGGGGATCTGCGAGGGGAGCGTAGAGTATCTACTAAAATTTCGCATGTGTCTTAACTGTTTGAAAAACATTACATATGGATGACTTTACATCTGCCTGTCTATTAAAACCAAATATGGTAGAACGGTTGCTTATTTACATTTCTCTCTTTACTGCAAGATTCTAAACTCCTCTATGGCAGGGGCCCTGTCCTATTTATCTTTGCATTCCTAATTCAGAGGTTGGCACTTAACTGTTACTAAACAAACAAATGAGCAGTTTGGTGTGGATCACAGAGCAACTTGAACTCCAGGCTAAGTTACTTGGGCGTTATTCTGTTGGCAGTTAGAAAGAGTTTGAATTGTTTTGTTGGCAGAGGTATGTATTCATAATATGTATTGGATCGGGGAGAAAGAGGAGAGCAGAGCCAAGAAAGAGACTGTTGCAAGAAACAAGAGGAGGAATTTGAGTGGAGGCTGTTGAGTGTGGAGAGGCAGATGCAAAAGTAATTAAAGAGGTATTATCTGCAGGGTCCAGATGGCCTCAGGCTGACATCCAGTATAGAGACTGTCAGGGATTCTAAACAGTCAAGTGTGTTAGGAGGTTTGTACTTGTATGCCCCCAAGCAGATAGAAGAGGAGCATTTCCCATGTTTGCATGGGAGAAATATCTAGGAAATAAATCCGTGTAGGTTTTCTCATTGTCATGCACAATTAGGCAAAGTCTGTAAAGTAGGCCTGGGACTATTCTTTTCTGTCCATATTTTGGCCAGAACTCCACAATCGTATCTGAGAACACCCAAGGTCGTCAGTGTGGGATTTGCTCAGTTCATTAATACATGGGGTATTTAAAATTAAAGTGGCTTCTAGTGACACTGCTTTCAAATCAGTCATTCTATACAGTAACATATTTTCCAAAGCTGCCATTTCAGCACATTATTCTCAGCTGGATTCTGGACCGTATCCTGGTTAGAATAATTTATCCATGACTCAGATGAATCATATACACACCAGGAAATGTGGGGAGGAAGGTAGTGGTTTTTTTAGTTTTGGAGTGGTTTGTTTTGTTTTGTTTTGTTTTCCTGAACTCTTCTCGGCCTTGACTGTAGGCAAAGCTATTTACATTCATCTCCTATTTTAGAGCTCAGTGATTTTTGGCCAGAAGCCTGCTGTTCACACTGTTTTACGAGAGCCAATTCCTGGGAACCCTGTTACATGGACTGGACCCGGATTTGCCAGGGTCCTTCCTGGGGCTGGCTTGAGATTTGCTGTCAGCAACATTCCCTTTCCTATGGACTTCACTGTGGTCATCCGCTACGAAGCCCAGGTATCCTTGAACTCCAACTTCTTCAATGGTAAAAACTGACCAAAATATATTCTCAAACTAAATGTTTTCATTTCAGCCTTGCTATAAAAAGTTCATCGTGAAATGATGTGCAAAAAGTAGAACATCTGGAAAGCATTATAAACCAAAGGGTTTCCTAGAGATATTGAAGCAACACAGTGAGCCATGTGCGCACATGCTTGATCCCAGGGAGAGACGCTAAAGCTGGAGTTATTATGTATATTTAAGGTACCAGGTTTAAGGAAGTGGTGAATGAATATTTGTATAAGAACAATATACATCTAAAATAACATGAATCCTGTCCTCCTGGGACTTTTTTCCAAAAATTTAATAAACCAACACATGTGCAGAGAGTCAGACTCACAGACGACGCAGCAGAGGCATTTACTTGCATTTGAACCTTGCAACAAGAGAAAGACTAAAAGCAGATGCCCCACCCCGCCTCTCACTCCCACCTCCCGTCTGTCAATAAACATCTAAGACAGACTAGAAACCAAATTAGAAAAATATTTGATCTTTGGTAATCTGAAACCCACCAACCATCTCCCTTACAAAGTGTTTTCTACAGCTGGAGATAGGTATGGTCTTAGAGGCTCTGAACTCCTGCTAGAGACTGTATTTGGAATTCTGGATATAACGTAATTCTCTACTTCTCATTTAACAAATGAAAGCCGAGAGAGCTCAATGTACTTTGACTTGGTGAATATAAGAAAGCCATTAAAAAAGAAAAAAATAGATTAATTTATCCATGGAGAGAGTATATCCCTGACAACTTTAAAAAGCTTTTACAAATTGTAAGGCTTCCAGAATATAGCTAATTAGGATATTTCTCTCTCTGTATGTATATATATATACATATATATGCATGTGTATGTGCATATATATAACTATATATATATATATATTTCATTTAGTGAATGATACCAAATCATTATTATTCTGCGATCTGGGACATGAATTAGTCAACTCTTTGGGAGATGGGAGTTGAAAATTTAGACCTGTCGGGAGGGTTAGGGTATTTCCAGGCCCATGAGTATAGCTATAGCCAGAAACAATGTTCTTTCTGCCTGGATCACAATTCAGACACCAGAGAGTTGGGCCCAGGAGCAAATCTCTAAGACCTCTTTCAACTCCAAAGCTCTATTTTCCAAGTAGCTTGTGGGTTGCAAATTCAATGCATGTCCTATCCATTAGGTATATATGAGTGAGTGCAAAACAGTTTCCTGCATCCTCACAGTGACATGCTTTCATGTCATGCCCATCTAGTCTGCAGCTGACTGGGCTGTCCAGCTCGTGGTGAACCCCCCTGGAGGGCGGGAGTACTGCACCCACAAGACTCCACATCCAAAGCCTCCATCTGTTGCCTTGCCAGCGGCTGCCAGGTATGTTGGGACCTGACCTCAAACACTGAAGGTTTTTTGGGATTTCATTCCTGCATCAATAACTTGTATTGAGAACTAATACAAATTAGTATTTGTATTAGTGGGAACTAAGTGGAAGAAAAGTGTTGAAGAAGACTATAACATTTATTATGCACTTACTGTGTGCTACACTATGCAGTATATTTAATATCACATTTAATCTTCATAACTTGGTGAGGTAGATTTTGTCTTTATCAGGTGCAGAAAAAATTGAGAAGAAGAATACTTAAATGACTTACCCGAGACTCATTGCTAGTGTGTAGCAGAACCAGGATACTAACCCAGATATCCTGACTCTAAATCCAGAATGTCCCTTTTCCAGTCCCCCAAATGGCTTGGAAATGTGAAAAAGTAAAATGTTACAAGAATGACAATAAAATATTTAGCTTGAGTAGTCTTAACAGCTGACAGTCTATGAGATAAAAAGCTAATTTTGAGGCCACTCACTCTGCCTCATCAGAGATTTGTGGCTAAACAAAACAGAGACCCTGTTGGTATCAGCGTGACAGACAGAATGAAGGATATCTATTCCATCCTTTCCCCAGAGCTGTCATGACAACCCACGGTCAGTGGTTTCTAAGACTTTGCTATTTGTCACAATCCTGTGGAGGAGCCACTAAGGCTCTAAGTGTGAATTCACCACCCAGCCAACCCACCTGTGCTGGTTTAGACCTAGACCTAGCCTCAGCCCCACAGTGGCACCCACTTCACGGCACAAGTGGAATGCTACCACATACTATGGCCACTTAGGTAATATAATTGTACTTTTGTCATTGAACTTTTGCTTTATTTTTCTTAATACAGAATCATGCTCCTTCCCACACCCATCTGTTTAGAACCAGATATACAATATTCCATCGATGTCTATTTTTCCCAGCCTTTGGAGGGAGAGTCCCACACTCATTCACACATCCTGGTTGATTCTGTAAGTATCACAGAGCTTTGTGGATGCTTCGTTCTCAACTGAGCACCATTATAATTCTACTTTTAGACTCCCTGGTGAAATGTTTCTGGAAAAATATAAATGCATTTGCTTAATTATGAAAGTCGTCTAATAGCAATTGCAAATCTTATATAACACTATGTCCCAGTAGTGGCTTGAAGTGTTTTATGTATCATATTATTTAATTTTCACAGCAACCCTGTGAGATGGATACTATCATGATTTTACAGGTGATGAATCAGAGGCACAGGGTCACAGGGCTGGCAAGTCAGGAATGAGAGCCACACTGCCTGGTTGCAGATCCCTGCTCTGAGCCATTGCCGGCCATGCTGGCATTATAGAGCACTTAAGGTAGAAATCCAACCACTTAAATTATTATCATTTTGTAAGTTCCTATTGTATACATCCTATGCTTTCATATCATTGTAATCAGAGTGCTGATACAATTATGTATATGGATTTTTTTCACTTCACATTTTATCATAAGCCTTTTCTTATGGTACTTATGTAGTCTTCTAATCATTTTTAGGAACCATGCAAAATATTTCATAAGTGACTTCTTTCAGCATCTTTCCCCAGAGTTGGGCCATAGGCATTCCTTCCAAACCTCTCCCTCTGTGCAGCCCTTCAGACCCAGGCTTGTCACTGGGCAGAGTTGGGGCATTCAGTAAATTTACTTCTTCACCTATTACCCTATTCATGGTCATGTAAGTTGCTTCTGTTTTTTACTACCATGTGTATTTGATACATATTTTAAAAATATTTTTAAATGTATTCCTTACTTAAGGCTTTATGACTCTTGAAATAATTTGTCAAAATATTTTCTAGAAAGCATTCCCCAGTTAATTTTCAGGATCATCAGAAAAGTATGAAAGTACCAGTTTCATCCCACCTTAAACAGAATTGTATAGAATTGTGGGGATTTTTAAAAGGCAATTTCATGGATATAAATCAAATTGCTTTGTTAAAATTGCATTTTTGAATATTTGTGAGAATCTCCTAATATCATGATTTAATTGGCAAACTATAGCCCGACAAAGTTTTATTGGAACACGGTCAGGCCTGTTTGCTTACATATCATGTATGGCTGCTTTCAAGCTAAAATGCAGAGTTGAAAGTTGCACAGAGACTATATGGCTACATTTTATCAGGCAACCTTAACCAAAGGTGGTCTACATCCTGCACATGGACGGCTGTGTAAGAGTTGAGGTGAGGTTCTTCCATATTATGGTAGAAATGAAGTAGAAAGCAGAAACAAACTCTTAAATGGGAAATTTAAGCTATCATGATTTCACTATCCAAATAAGTCATCTTCTTTACTGAGGAGCTTTAAATAGAACTGCACTCATGAACCAACAAGTGAGTTGCAAAAGGAAGCAAATCAAATCCAACAGGTTTAATTTAGGGAAAAAATTGCTAAAAGTTGGGAACCCAGGCAAAGTAAAGAAAGGTTCACAGTGTAGGAACTAGTGAAATTAGTGAAGAAACTCATGAAGTCCTAGGTCATTAAGGGATGTTACAATAATCATGAAACTCAAATGTATAAGAACCAACATACTTCTCATTTTAAATACATATTCTAAATATTTTTAAACTTTATAAATTCCAAAGACTATCACTTGATGCCGTAATAAATGCATCTGTCCAAATTATCCATTCACTGAGTGGACACAGGCCAGGCACTGTGCAGTCCTGGGGTGTGGAATGTGGTTCTTAAAGAATTCTCAGCCTGATACAGAAGGCAGACATGTAACTGACATCATTACAACAAAGTTTGATAGAGGCAATAAGTGATTTGAACTTAATTTTTAAATATATCCATTCGATCAGTTTTCAAGCAATCATTCCCTCATATAGCTATGGAAAACCCTGAAGCCTGACTAAAAATTAAGAGCAATCTAATCTTTGCAAACTCTCAGAAACCCGGGAAAAAGCCTTAGACCCCTGCTTTAGGTCAGATTCCCTAAGAGCAAAAGCTGAGACAGGGACTCAGGTGCATGTGATTGATTTATTCAGGGTGTGTTCGTGGGAGAAGAGGAGTGCAGGGACGAGGAGAGGACAGGGGAAGGAAGGATGTGGTCTCGCTGCAGCATGGCTTCAGTCTGGCCCCACGGGGAGCTCTGGAGCAGGGTTTGCACCACAGAGTTGAACCCACCCGCAGGCAGAGAGGTGGGCCTACATGCACCGAAGTCGTTGGCTACAGGTTCATCACCACCATCAACTGTACCCCGCCCTTCACCCAGTGAGTATATAAACTCCTGGATCAGGTGGCTGAGTGGTGCAGTTTTCTGAAGGGGACAGCTGTGAGCCATTTAGGAGCCAATGCCACAGCAGCTGGAGGATGGGTACACCAGTCTGCCAACAAGGATCCACCCGGGCACCTCCAGTGTCCTATGTAGTCTCCAACCCAAAATGTCCAGTAGGAGAAAGTCATTGCACGTTTCATGTGATTAATGTCACACCACCACTTTTGCTGCTCTGGAAAATAAGACACTCAACTGCTTGGGACTTGGCCCTTTCAAAGTTCATTCTCCTCCGCAGCCAGATTAACATTTGCAGCTAAGACTGGAGTATCTGACCAAGAAGACCAGATGAAACCTTTGTTCAACCACGGGTGCTCCTTCTGCACAAATGCCTTTTGTTTGGCAAGCATAGTGAGGCGGTTGAAATTTGGTTTTAGTCGTCCAGATTACATGCTATGTGCTTCTATAAAACTGTGTTTAGAATCAAAAGCATATTAGGCATTCTAGAATATAAAACTGCCATTCTTCTTTTGAAACTGGAATGGACTACACTTGGTAAACATAAAGTACTTAGAAGTTTCTAGGAGAAGAAATGAGTCATGCATTAAAAAATCCTATAGCTGACAGAGACTCTTGTCATCCGGTCCATCTGCTGAGTTCCAGGAATGGCCAGCTCCAAACCGGCTGAGACCAATAGCTGTAAATAATCTCTAGTTGGCTGCCCTCATCCCCAGCCCTAACCCATCTGGATTTCTTCTTCGTCTCTTCTCACTTGGTCTGTGTTTGGAGAATGCAGTCCTATTAGTATCAACTTAAAGATACAATAGTAGAAATGTAAATGTTCTTCTTTATTGAGCAAATTTTTATGAAGCACTTAGTATAAATTAAATATGGTAGTATGCATAGAGGTTAACAAGACATGCGCCATCCCTTCCGCCCCAGGGCTCACTCTCTGAAGAGGGGATGCAGACAAGCAGGTGGCAACAGGGTAGGGTGTGAGGTCCTAGGGGCTGTGGCAGGGACTGACCCAAAAAGCTCAGTGTAACTCGTGCAGTGGTTCTCAACCTCATCTGCCCCAGCCTCACCTTTTTATTACAAATATTTTCTAACATTTTTTGCTATCCTGAAATGAAATTCACAGCCTACCTATACCTATAACTTCAAAATAATATCAATGTAAGGTGCTAATATTAATACAGAGGAAAAATCAAAAGTAATCAATAAATAAATCATCTGGACTTCAGTATGTATATACACAGGCATGAAAACACCAGAAGATATAATGAAGTAGGAAGATGCTCCTAGATGTAGACTCACTATCTATGAGACAGCCATGAAAGCAGCTGTGTTATAAACATGTTTACATGTTAAAAAAAAAAAAAAAGAGAGAGAGACTTAGGCTCCCAGCTCAGACCATTGGGAACAGGATTTTCTCCTTCATGGATGTTCAGTGAAACATTCAAAAGCTGTTGGGGACATTCTGTTTCATGAGAATGTCTCACATTTCTGACTCCCACCTGCTAAATGCCAGTACTGAATACCACCCAATCACTGTGACAACTAAAGCCACCCCCACGAATTGCCAAAATGCTCCCTAGGCGGGTGGTGATGCCTCCCATATTGAGAAACAGTAACGTAAGAGGATGGGAGGGGGAGAGAAGAGCATCTTCTCAGTTTAGATTTTATCCTAAGGCAATGGGAAGCCATGGAAAAGTTCAGATGGGGATTATCTGAACACACTGCGTTTAAAAGGATCACTGTGACTATGGTGTAGAAAATTGATTTGGAGTGCAAGAGTGGAGGCTGGGACATCTGTGGGGCTGCCACTGTGGTAATGCAGGAGGCCTGAATTCAGGAAGTGGCAGGGGAACAGAGCAATCAATTCTTCCTAGACACACCTAAGAGGCAGAACTGCCCAGGCTGTGACTGATTTGATGCAGGTGGAATGTGGGTTAGGTGACGAGTGCTGATGGCCAGGAGGCAGGTGTCAAAGATGACCACCTTCAGTTTTCTGCACTGAGCAGCTCGGCAGGGGGTGGCACAGAAAGGAAAGCGGGTCTGGGGCATGTTTGGTTTGCGGAGCGTGTGGGACAGCCAGCAGGCAGTTAGCTCGGTGCAGATCCGGAGCTCACCACGGTGCACAGGAGACATCAATTCTGCCTACAGATGGCAGCACGGTGTTGCCAAGACCCCCAGGAGGTAGTTGTGGAGTAAGAAGCAGGCTGATGAGAGAACCCCGAGGGACCCCAACATTCAGGAATGGGTTGGGGCAGAGGTACTGTATTGGCGTGAAGAGTGAGTGGGAGAGGGGACAGCAGGAAATCATGTTTAAAGGAATGTGGCAGCCGGGCGTGGTGGCTCACGCCTGTAATCCTAGCACTCTGGGAGGCTGAGGCGGGCAGATCGCTCAAGCTCAGGAGTTCGAGACCAGCCTGAGCAAGAGCAAGACCCCGTCTCTACCAAAAATAGAAAGAAGTTAATTGGACAGCTAAAAATATGTAGAAAAAATTAGCCAGACATGGTGGCACATGCCTGTAGTCCCAGCTACTAGGGAGGCTGAGGCAGGAGGATCGCTTGAACTCAGGAGTTTGAGGTTGTTGTGAGCTAGGCTGACTCCACGGCACTCTAGCCCAGGCAAGAGAGCGAGACTCTGTCTCAAAAAAAAAAAAGAAAGAAAGAAAGAAAGAAATGTGGCTGTCAAGGGGAAGAGGTGGGGGCAGTAACAGGAGGAATGTATGAGATCAAGGAGGTGATTTTGCAGATGAGAGAGACTTAAGCCCCTTTGAATGTCAGTTAAGAGGCAGAGAGCAAAGAGGAAAGCATTGTGCACAGGAGGGTTTCCAGAGGGCAGAGGAGAGAGTAATGGAGACACCTCTTCGGCGTAGCACTAAGAGCCCAGGACAGGTGGTAATTCCTGTGAGACTGGAGTCTGGGGACAGGAAGTAGGAGGCACCAGTCCCTTTGCTGGGGTCTATTTTCTCTGTGAAGTAAGAGGAGTAGGCGGCAACAACATAGCTGAGGGTGCAGGGAGAAAGGGGGTGAGGCTGGAGGAGCAGGGGGCACTGTGAATATGGCCGGCCCTTCGACATGGGGTGAGGGGCCATCATCCCCTGCCAGCAGTTGAAAACCCACATATAATTTTTGACCCCCAAAATGTAACTCCTAATAGCCTGCTGTTGATAGGAAGCCTTACCAATAACTTAAAAACAGTTGATTAACACACATTTTGCATGTTATATGTTATATACTATATTCTTACAATAAAGTAAGCTAAAGGGAAAACGTTATTAAGAAATCATAAAGAAGAGAATATATATTGACTATTCATTTAGTGGAAATGAATCATCATGAAGGTCTTCATCTTCATCGTCTTCACGTTGAGTAGGCTGAGGAGCGGGGAGGGTGTTGCTGTCTCAGGGAAGGCAGAGTCGGAAGAAAATCTGCCTACAATTGGACCTGCGCAGTTCAACCTTGTGGTGTTTGAGGGTCAACCGAAGTCATCTAGGGTTGAAATTCTACCAGCTTGGAGTGTCAAAGGACACTAGGGGAAAGACCGAGGAGGGCTGAAGCAAAGGGCCATGGAAACTAGCTTCAGGATGGACAAAGCAAAAGGACAACCAGGGAGATTTATCTGTGCTACCAGGTTCAGTCTCCTCACTTGACCTGCCAAATTAAAACATATTTTCAATGCTGTTTGTAACACCAGCTGTTCAAAATGACCTATGTGATGTGGTCAATATGCTTTACCAACACGTTCTGTACTGTATCTTCCAAAGCTATGAATAGTAATAGATTGCGACTTAGATAAAGTCTTCTTAAAAATATACCTGAACAGCTTTTCTTCACATAGGTATTAAACTCTAGATGATTTTTATTTGAGAATAAGCTTATAACAATGCATTTGCCCCCACAGTAACTATATGGCCTAAGCCAGGCATTCCAAAAGTGCACCTGTGAAATATTGGTTTCATCGGGTGTTAGAAAGTGCTATTTAGACATAGGATCAAGTGGCTAAATAAGTGTAGAAACACTAAGTTTAAAAAGTATCTTTCCTGCAGGACTTTTCAGAGCCTTTAATATGCTAATCTATGCTGCGAAGCACCAAGAGACCAGTTTGGTTTGATGTAGAACACTCCTGTTTGCATGTTGAGAATTTTGTGAAATTAGAGTTCCACAGTAACACTATGGGATGCAGTGTCTAAGCTATAATTTCTTAATTTATCAGCAGTAGGCTAATTAAAAGTCTTTCAAAGCTAAGATAAATTTATTAGCAAGTAAAAAATATAATAATAATGACAGTAAAAAGATAAAAGCTTGTTGTTTTTTCTTTGCCATAAGTCAATTAATATAAATATTTAAAGATTTCTCAAATAAATTGAAAATCTTAAAACTCTACAGTCATGAGCAATTTAAAGGATTGGATTGAGTCTTCTTTGAACCATTATTCTCATAGATCTATTTTTTTATATAACTAGAATCTTGAAGAGCAGATAGTTTGAACATAAGTCTTCTTTTGTCATTATTTCAAAAGCTTGGCCTTATTCCCCAAATCAATTCATTGGAGAATTTCTGCAGCAAGCAGGACTTAGATGAGTATCAGCTGCACAACTGTGTTGAAATTGCCTCGGAAATAGGACCTCAAATGCTCCCCGATGCGTGTGAAAGGCTTATGGTCAGCATGTCTGCCAAGCTACACAATGGCGCGGTGGGTGAGTATCTGTTTAACGGGCTCTACTGAAGCACTGATATCTGTACAAATGCTTTTTGGAATGTGCATAAATCGATTTATTTTAGTATCTGTTCCAAACAACAACCAAAATGCCCATCACCTCAACTATTAGATACGCAGAGCAGTGTGCTGATATGTTGGAATCATACACGGTTCGGTAAATGTATAAAAGAGCAGCCTTGAGGTAACACTGGAATTCTAGATTGTTGGAACAATGGTCCTAAAATATTCATTTGGAATCCTAGAATTTAGGGGCTGGAAGGAACTCTAAACAACTTCTTTCATCCAAAAATCTTCATTTAATTAATGAAATTATCAATATTAGGGCCCCAAATCATTATGCAACTTGCCCATTTCACTTAACTATAGAGAAAGGTTTCTCATCCTGGGCACTACTGAGATTTTGAGCTGGATAATTCTTTGTCACGGGGGCCTGCCCTATGCACCATAGGGTGTTGAGCAGCATCCCTATCTACCCAATACCAGTATTACCCTACCTGAGTTGTGACATCCAAAACAGTCTCCAAACTTTGTCAAATGTCTCCAGGGAGCCAAAATTGTCCCTCAGTTGAGAGGTACTGCTATGCAGAATGACAGCAACAATGAGAGCCTAGGCTTCCTGAGTTCCAGGCAAATGCTTTGTCCATTAGGACAGAGCTGTGAGGTCAGGGTGCCATCCACCTCATGAAATAGACGGAATAAGGGAAATCAGAAACTAGGAGGTATACTTCACATCAGGAATTGAAGTAATAATACCAATAGTAGTAATTACATTAGAATAATTAATTATCTCAAACAATTTATTTTAAGCCTTTTATTAATTTGTTAAGTAGTGTTTATTGAGCACTCTACGAGCCAAACACTGTTGTAAGTACTTCACAGACCATATTGCCTTTGATCCATACAGCAATCCCGTGAGGTAGAGCCTGTGTTATCCCCATTTAGAAATAGCGGGGGTGGAGGATTCGAGAGGTCTCCAATGAAGGAGAAGTGAACTAACAAGGCAAGGTGCTTCTCTGCCACTTCCTTCACCTCTTCCTCTCTTCTTTGTTCCCTGCAGCCTGCGAGTGTCACCCCCAGGGCTCGCTTGGGTCCGGCTGCAGCCGACTTGGAGGCCAGTGCCAGTGTAGACCTGGTGTGACTGGGCGCTGCTGTGACAGGTGCTCAACTGGAAGCTACGGTTTGGGGCAGCATGGCTGTCATTGTACGTAGCAAAAAACATGAGGGAAACACACTTGTTTATTACAACCTTGACATTTTGAAGGCAGGCAAAGCAATGTGGGGAGTTGTAAATGGGGGAGGATTGGAAATTTGACCACATTATTCATATTGTCTATCTACATAGATAAAATGTACTGAAAATTTTTCTACCATACTTCATTCATCAGTGGGCACGGACTGTGTATAGAGCTCTATTAGGAACTGTGAGTAACGAACAAAGCACAGTCCACGCTTCTGTAAGTTTGCAGGCTGTATCCAATGGATAGAAGTGCAGGTAAAATGTGGGAACACTGTGGAGGGGGTTGGCTGTGCAAACCCAGCTTTATGATCAAGCACATAAGCCCAGTGGCTGGAAAGGCTAAAACGACAATGAGATTGGGAAGTCAAGAAATGGACAACACTGTCACCCCAGGTAAGACCTGCCCCACTGAGATATTGCCCTTTCTGATGCTAGGGTTAAAAACAGCCTTGGAACTCATTTTCTAAGCCACCCATTGATAAGGGCTCAGATGGGGCTTCATCCATGGTTTCAGTGGTCCTAGCTGTCGTGTTCAGAGTATATAGTTCTCTGTTCACAGTGTAAACCACTAGTGTAAACCACTGTTCCCCATGGAAACCTACCTTAGGAACCATGAAAACCTACAGGTAGGTTAATTTCTCTCTCAGGTAGGGGAGCCTGTCTTTTCAGTCCTGATTCAGAGAGCTGGTCCCTGTCCTGGGCATTGCCTGGGCATGGCTGTCCACCCTGCAAACAGCACCCAAGCCCATCATTACTTCCTCTTTTCTTTTTTTAAAAAGTTACAAGATGCTTGAGATACACAAGGGGATCTTCACAAAAGAACAAACATTTCCTCCCCGTGCCCGCCTATCAAACAAACAGGCATCACATTTTTGTATAGGGAAGATTGGCTCAAGGGATTCAACAATTTATTGGGAAAGGATTGGGCCTCTACTATTTCGTCTAGGAAAAAGAACAGTCTGACCGTCTTGAAGAAGGGTTCTTACTATTTTTATTGTCTTGAAGTTATACTTTGACTCCTGAGATATATGGAAGTTTAAGTTGTTAAAAACGTGTTTCTAGTCCAGTTTCTGTGTATAAACAACAAATATCCATAAGGCCCAATTGTTCACAACACGCTATTTATTAAATGAATCAGCAAGATGTTATTTAACTAACGTTTACCTGGGACTCATATGCCAGGCTCTGTTCTAAGCACTTTACAGGCTCACTCTATTCCCCTGGCCTGGGACAGGGACACAAAATCAGAACCGTGACTCCTCAGTACCACACCACCTGCTCCCCACCCCAACACCTCTCTTTGCCTTATCCAGCATGTCACTGCCATCCTCAAGGATCGAAGAACACAGTGTGTGACCAAATAACAGGACAGTGCCCTTGCCACGGAGAGGTGGCCGGCCGCCGCTGTGATCAGTGCCTGGCCGGCTACTTTGGATTCCCCAACTGCCGCCCTTGCCCTTGTAATGGGTTTGCTGAGCTTTGTGATCCAGAGACAGGGTCGTGCTTCAATTGCGGAGGCTTTACAACCGGAAGAAACTGTGAAAGGTATGGAATTCGTATGCACTCTAATGTTTCGGTTTTTAAAATTTTGTTCCAATCTCACAATGGAGGCCCACTGGGTAGAGACTTAGCAGTATTCAAGTTTAGAAGGACTGCGATGGGTGGGGGAGATCATTGATTCATCATCTTTTAAAATCGTCTTATGAGCCAGAAAATGTCGGATTACATCGATAATACACATTGACCTGGCAAGTTGCTTCTTATGTTCCTCAAATGTGACATGTAAATCTAGTGCTATTATATTGAGTTTAATGACTATACCCCAAGAATTTCAATATAAAACAAAAAGTCCTTTTACAGAGCAAATGAGCACCTTGTAAAATATTGAGTCTTGAGAGTTGCACTGTCCTAAAGCATAGCAAATCCGTATCGACTAGCACGTGAGTTTTTCCTGGGAACGTTTTGGTAAAAGGAAATTGCCTTGACAGGTGCATGGATGGTTACTATGGAAATCCTTCTTCAGGACAGCCCTGTCGTCCTTGCCTGTGTCCAGGTGTTCCCTCAAGCAATCAGTATTTTGCCCACTCCTGTTATCAGAATCCTTGGAATTCAGATGTAGTCTGCAATTGTCTTCAAGGTTATGTAGGTATGCAATATCGTTCATGATGTTTTGTTTTTCCTTCTCTCCCACACTGCAATGTGAAAAATGATCACATGTTCATAATTTATCTGCCCTGGACAAATGAGTAGTACAGAAATGGTAAGAAGACACAATTTGATAATTTGAATGGTTCAAACAAAGAATTTGAATGGTTCAAAAACCAATGACAGGCCGGGTGTGGTGGCTCACATCTGTGATTCTACCACTCTGGGAGGCCGAGGAGGGAAGATTGCTTGAGCTCAGGAGTTCGAGACCAGCATGAGCAAGAGCGAGACCCCGTCTCTACTATAAATAGAAAGAAATTAGCCAAACAACTAAAAATAGAAAAAATTAGCCAGGCATGGTGGCACGTGCCTGTAGTCCCAGCTACGCGGGAGGCTGAGGCAGGAGGATCGCTTGAGCCCAGGAGTTTGAGGTTGCTGTGAGTTAGGCTGACTCTAACCCGGGGAACAGAGTGAGACTCTGTCTCAAAAAAAAAAAAAAAAAAAAACCCAGTGACAATTAAAAACTCCACTGAGCTATACCTGTTTTTAAATAATGTTCTAGAAAACTAACTGACCAAATGAAATCAAGTCAAATGAATTTATTTAAAATAAAATTATTACATGTTAAGATATATATGTGATTACATAGTATATGTTATATACATATCTTAGTATATCTTATTTTATATAAATAAATTTTATTTATAATTTTATTTTAAGTAAATTAATTTAAAGCAATTTAAAAATTAGAAATTTAGTCATATGTTTTCTTTGTATAATTCTAAGCAATCAATTTGATATTTCAGTGATATATCTTAATTTTTTCAGATGTCTTAAAGCACTCATTTGGGCAGTGTACAGACATTGCATAAGTCTTAATTTAAAATTTGTATCTATTGTTCAATCCAAAATTTTATTTTAAAGAGTTTAAGCACGAGTGTGACTGTATAATGCAAATAAGAAAAAAACTTATGAAGTCTATTTGATTTAATCCTACATAGAAAATATGGCACTATTATTTTCTTCAGTGATAATTACCATCATGATAATAAATTACATGACTGGTTTTCTCCTTGTTTGTTACATCTAAGGTTACCCATGGCTCTAGTTAATTCTTACCTCTTCTCTTGTAGCCACTTCTCCATGGTTGGTCAGTTTTTAAGAATTGAAACCATGTTTGGGCTACAAGAGCATTTCCAAGTGGGATGAACTAAAATGTGGAGAGCGGACACACAGGCTGGGCACCTAAACTGCTGCAGTTACCTCTTGGTAGGAAGGGTCACGAGTGTTGGAGACAAGGATGGCTTCTCCATACTCCGCTTACTAGAAACACCCTCCAGGGAGCATACGCCAAGAGGACTGCTCGAGCTCATCTTCACTTCTAGACCTATATCTGAGGCGATTGCTGTTTGGGAATTTCCCTTCAAGGCTGCTTTATTTTGTCCATAGTTCAGCCCTAGAATCAAGTGGGTATTGGGCTGCTACTGGATGAGCAGGGGCTGAGATTAGCTTTGGGTTCTGGAGCACACGAGGTGACTGTGAGTATACAAAGACCTAGAAATCTGTACCCACAGCTCCATAGGTTTTAAAGAATGATTAGAATCCATTCTTCACTGTGAGCTTTTTAGCTCTGAATAATTGTTTTATTCTCTGAATGAATAATAATGAAAAAGAATGTGTTAATTTAGAACAATTTTCCTTATTCACCCCAAGTATGTGATTTCTCATTCCTAGAGGAGCCCCAATAATTCCCTATTTACATCAATCTCTCCCCTCCCCAAATACTCACACCTCACCCCACGCCCTTGTCCTCCCTGCTTCTTTTAGGTATTCAGTGTGAAGAATGCTCTCCTGGTTTCTATGGAAATCCAAAAATTTCAGGAGCACCTTGCCGGCCATGTGCCTGCAACAACAACATAGACATAACTGATCCGGAGTCCTGCAGCCAAGTGACAGGGGAGTGCCGTAGGTGTCTGCACAACACTGGGGGCCCAAACTGCCAGCTCTGTAGACCAGGGTACTTCGGATCAGCCCTCAATCAGACCTGCAGAAGTAAGTCTGCAAAGCTCCCAGGGGGGAAATGTGTCTGAGTGGCACTTTATAAGAGCGGTGTCAGCTTTCCCATGCTCAATTCAGTTAGGCCAGTCCCAGCAAGCAAAAGCAGCACCCACTGGGTGATTGGGCTGTTGCCCTGAACTCCTCAGCAAAAATTAGTACAGTGCTACAGCTGGATTTCTCAGATGCAGCCACAATGTGCTCGCTGGTGTTATTAGTTTGCCTTTTGTGACTATTGCCTTTAACAGCTGAAAGCATTGTTTCTCGGAGTGTGGTGCACAGTGCACCTGAGCCAGAAGCATCTGGGAGCTGGCGGGGGGAGGGAAGAGGGCCCCCTGAGAATGAACATGTAGATTCCTGAGCTGTACTTCAGACCCACTGAATCAGAATCTCTGGGAGTCAGGACCAGAAATCTGCACTGTGACAAGCTTATCAAGTGACTTTAATGTATAAATATGAGAATCACTGGTGTAGAAGAAAAAGGTTTGATTCTATGATAAAGAAACAGATGGAATAAACTTATTTTCAGAAGATATTTTAACTATTTCAGTTCACTCAAGTCAATTTAGTAAACCATTGTTTTCAAATCATTTAAATAAATGGAACTTTGGTGAGTGGCATGAGGGAAAAGTGAGACTGTGAGTCATCCTAACTGTGAGTTGTTGGCATTTGGTAAATCAAACTACATGAACTTAACTGCTTGAGGAGATCAGAAACCATTGAATGGGTTTAGCCTACTTAGATTCTTTGATAAATCCTATACTATTATAAGTATACTATTATAAGGTGTTTCTTCTTGGAGCCCTTTGAAGAAATGATAAAAAGCTGTTCATATGGTTTGTTAAATGCCAGTGTTACCATCAAATTTGCCTCTGATGACGGCTTTGTCATCCCAGGATGCTCCTGCCATCCTTCTGGTGTGAATCCAGCTGAGTGTCCCCCTGGTGAGGGAGTTTGCCTCTGTGATGCCGTCACTGGCAGATGTCCTTGTCTGCCAAATGTCACCGGCCTGGCATGTGACCGTTGCGCTGATGGATACTGGAATCTGGTGCCCGGAAGAGGATGTCAGTCATGCAACTGTGATCCTCAGAACTCCCAAAGTAGCCACTGTGACCAGGCAAGATACTTTAAAACTTACTAGTGCACTCAGAGTGAGAACTGATGGTGAGACGTGGTTCCCAAGTGTGTAAGCAATGTTTTTCTCTATGTACAATTGTTCATTACAGTTTATAAACAGGATTGGCCTTATAGGGGATAGAGTCAGCATTTATCAAGAAATGAAATCACCAAAAAAGGAATATAAGGCTCTCAAAGTTAAGCTTTGCCTGCTTCCCTTTTCCTTACGCCTCTCTGTGATTGAGGAAGTCAGAATTTATACACAGTGAAACACAAATGCAACCTTCCTCTTCACTATGTCGCATAATCATAGAGAAGACCTAAGAAATAGATCATTAATCAGAAATGATTATTAATCAGAATTAAATAGGTGCCTTCAGAACCCACAATTCCCTTTATAAAAATCCCCTGTAATTCACCGATTGCTTTATGTATGGGTAAAATGTCTTCTTTGCTTCCAGACCAACATCAATGCAAGCTAGTGTACTGGAGCAAATCTTAAATGTTTCATATAGTTAGTGCTACTTAAAACTGCACATGTGATTTTCACTCAGTAAAAAAATGAACATAGAATTTTTTAATGGTTATAACTATGGAAAAAACTATTTGTTAATATGCTTAGTTTTTTGTTATTTTGGTTTCCGTCTTTTGGCTTACTGAATAAATTCTTTGAAACAATTTTCCCATTAATAGAGATTGGGGGAAAAGGGTAAAACAATGACAAGAAATTTTAGAAAAGGTCAAATCCACAATATAGGGACCAGAGTTTAACTGGAATCAAAATGCTAATTTAAGAAACTAGAGTCTTTTCAATTAGTAAGCATGGCTCACCTCCAATTTCAGCTCCACTGTTCAACTTATGATTCAAAAGGTCAAATCTTACACAAGTAAACTTTTCAAAGTAGTGCTTATATAGAGAATGTGTTTTTCCTTCTCTTCATTTTCTGTCTCTCCAACCCTCTCCCACCAACCCACACAAACACACCACACCCTTTTTAAAATAAACTTAAAATAAACTTATACCCCATATCCAGTTTCTCCTACTATTAACATCTTACATTGGAATGATACATTGTCACAATTAATGACCCAATATCGATGCATTGTCATTAGCTCCCTAATTTATTCAGATTTCCTTAGTTTTTACTTAATGTCCTTTTTCTGTTCCAAGACCCCATCCAAAATGCATTACATTTAGTTATCTTATCTCCTTAGACTCCTTTTGGCTGTGACAGTTTCTCAGACTTTCCTTGTTTTTGATGACCTTGATAGTTTTGAGGAATATTTTGTAGAATATCCCTCAATTCAAATTTATTTGATATTTTTCTCATGAGTAGACTGGAGTTATAGGTTTTGAGAAGAAGACCAGAGAGGTAAAGTGCCATTCTTATGACATCATGTCAAGGGTACATACTATTAACATGATGTCACCATTGATGTGAATCTTGGTCACCTGGCTGAAGTAGTGTTTAGCAGGTCTTTATATTGTAAAGTTAGTCTTTTTCCTCCTTTCCAGACTGTATTCTATGGAAGGAAGTCACTATGTACAATCCACAATTAAGAAGTAGGGAGTTATGCTCTACCTGCTTAAGGGCAGAGTGTCTCCAGGAATCACTGGAATTCTTCACTAAAATCTGTCTGTTGTCTCCCATTCATTCACTCATTCAACCATTTATTTATATCAGTATGTACTCATAGATATTTATATCATACTTTTGGTTATAGTCCAATACTACTCTATGTTGTCATTCAGACTGTTTCAGCTTTGATTATTGGAAGCTCTTCTAATCCCTGTGCCCCTTTGACATAGGTCAATATTGTAGGATTTTTCAGAGCACTTCCTTACTTTCTGGTACTGCAAAAAGCTCTAGGCTCATCTTATACATTTCCTGCCCCAGTCCTAGAATCAGCCATTTCTCCGAGCAGCACTAGTTCCTTTCCTGGAAAATGGTGTTAGGAACCAAGCTCTGGGCACTGGATGAACATGCCTGTTTCATATGCTCCCTTGCACTTTCCACACCCACAGCCACCAATCATGGAATAAATCAGTAGATCTCTGTGTGATTGCTTGGCTTCCTAATTCCTGTGGGACTCCTCATGCTCTAGACATCACTACCTCCTTCTTAGACCTCCTGGGAAGTATATTTGTAGTAGAATTCAGTGAAGACCACAGTTCAGGAGTAGTCTACATCTGAAAGTCAGATGGCATTGATTTAGCCAAAAAAAAAAACACCCCACAACAAGGGTACTTTGGGTTATTTGGTCCATAGGGGATCCCTCTGGGAAGGTTGCTCTCTACAATCAGGAAACACTTTCATTGGAGTACAGAGAAGACATGTGGACATTTATATCCCCAGCTGTTTAAACAACTACTGATAAATGTCTCCGTGTCAGTCCCTGGTGCATTTCTACAGAGAGATCCAAACGTGCTGATCAACATTTTCAACAGTTTAGATGGAATTGGAGAAACATGCTTCTCAAATTTACAGATATTGCAAAGCTATCAGCTAATATGATAAAGACAGAACACGAGGCAAGATATCCTAACAAGCTATCATGTAGGCTGGGAACAAGGAGATGAAATGTGAACAGGGTAATAGTAAAGTTCTGCAATTGAGGTTTTTTAATTCCCTACATAAATATAGGGTGGGAGTAATAATTTGGCACCAGCTCTTGTGAAGAGCATCTGAGGATTTTCATTGTGTGCAGGCTTCCAGGGAGCCAGCAGTGTGGCAGGGCTGCTCTAGAGGCAATGCCTGGGCAGGCTGGAGCAGGGGAGTGCCATGGCCACGTTCAGGACAGTTATTGTCCCGTTATCTACTCTACTGGACAGACAGTGCCAGGGTCATTGTTGTCATTTCTGAGCACCACATTTTAATTATTGACAAACTAGTATGTGTCCAAAGGAAGACAAACAGGGCAATGGGTAGAACCGTGCTATTCTGTGACGAAGGCGTGAAGGAATTAGGGGTGATCTACCTGAAGAAGAGAAGCAAAGGCAAGTTGAAGTGGTCTCTAGTTGCGAGAAGAGGAAGACTTTCTATTTTGTGCAATTCCATAAGACGGGACTCAGGACAATGGGAACAAGTTACAAGGAGGCAGATTCTGCATCAGTATAAGAAAGCACTGTCCAACAATCAAGACACTCAGCGATATGACAGGCCCCAGCCCAACAAGCTCCCCATAACTCCCTATGTTTGAGCAAAAGCTCGTAAGAACTCCAAAGATGGACTGAAACTTGGTAGATCCAGTCACTTTACGAATCCAGCTACTTATTCACTGGAAACATGGAGTTGTTGTTTAAGCAGAATTGGTCAGGTATAATTTAGGACTGTGACAATAGTGCTTTATTTTGTATTTTTTCCTGTTAATTTTTTAACCTCCTCAGTTTTCAGAAAAGCTGGTCAGGAATCTAGTTGGAAAGGTAAAGGAAAGTTCAGACTTCTCCCCAAAACACAGTTAAATAGCTGTCATTAAGCAATTAGGCCTAAAGAACAAAAAAGATGTTTGGGGTTTTTTTTTTTTTTTTTTAGCAAAACACGAATCCAGTTGGTAGAAACTACATTGTACATTCCATAATGAAAACATTACTTGCCAAATTCACTGATGAATGTTAGACCAGGTCTTTGGCCTCTATCTTTTGTGGGGGAACTCCCATAACCATAGAGGAAAAGAATGTGGCCCATTTCCCATCATGTGTTTTGTTTTCATTTACATCTGTGTATGTTTTCCCGTTTGGGGCCACCTGTCCCTGAACAGCTGGAAGCAGGCGGTATATTCAAGAGCCCTAAGCCAAAACACATCATTAACTCCTGATCCTTGGTATTGTCGGGGGTGGTTGCTGGCCATGGGAATCAGACTTCCTCCGCCTTTGCACAGCTGAATGTTCTAAATCACTGGAGGGAAAAATGATTCCTATTAAAATGCATCATGTTTTTCGATCACAAAGCTTGTCAATGTCTCACCCATGACTGTTCTCACAGCTTACAGGCCAGTGTCCCTGTAAATTAGGCTATGGTGGGAAACGTTGCAGTGAGTGCAAAGAAGATTATTACGGTGATCCGCGGGGGCGATGCCTGCGTAAGTACTGGCAATTGTAAAAGCACACATGTACACTCAGCCTGGCTCTGCCACGGGCACGCTACAAAGCAGCTGAATTTTAGGTGTCTTTATTTGGTTGTTGCTTTTTAACAACGTGGACTTAGAAAATTCACAAAGCCTAATCCTAGTTTTGAAAATAATATTGTTGAAGCCCTATAAAAAAGATGATTTTTCTCCTATATTAAAACTTTTAGCCTATGGCCGGGCACGGTGGCTCACGCCTGTAATCCTAGCTCTCTGGGAGGCCGAGGCGGGCGGATCACTCGAGTTCAGGAGTTCAAAACCAGCCTGAGCAAGAGCGAGACCCCGTCTCTACTATAAATAGAAAGCAATTAATTGGCCAACTAAAAATATATAGAAAAAATGA
>CAUYPO010128316.1:0-38063 GCA_963574435.1 Cheirogaleus major
GAAAGAATGAGTGTTAAATGACTTTAGCTTAAATGCAGATAAACTGTAACTAATATATTTTTTATATTCCTCATATGGGGCTGGGAACCATTCTCAGCATTTTCTATGTACTAACTCACTTAATCCTTACTACGACTCTACGGAGGTAGGTATGAATATAATCCTTTTTTTTTTTTTTTTAAAGTAGAGACAGGGTCTCACTCTTGCTTAGGCTGGACTCTGAACGCCTGAGCTCAAATGATCCGCCCGCCCGCCTCAGCCTCCCAGGGTGCTAGGATTACAGGTGTGAGCCACCGCGCCCAGCCTCGAATATAATCCTTATTTTGCAGATGAGGAAACTGAGGCACGTAGAGGGGAAGTAACTTGCCCAAGGTCACAGGGCTGGCAGGCCAGGACTGGATTACAGGCAGCCTGGCTCCAGAGACTGTGCTTGTAACCTCCACACTAAACTGCCTCCTTTCCGTGGCATCAACCTAGCGGTGAGAGGATGGCCAGTCACAGTCACACAGAAAGGGGCCACCTGAGGTGCAGTGCCATCTTATTCTGTCCTTAGAGAGGAAGCCCTGGTCTGGAAATGTGGGCACCCTGTCTGTGGTGCATGGGTACCCTGCAGTGGAGATGGACTAGGACTCTCTAGTCCAGAGACTGTCAGGGAACCTTCCAAGGAAGACGTGGCCCCCCAGGGTGGGGGGGGTTGGTATCAGTGAGGACCAGCAGCCAGTCTGCCTGGCACTTGGGTTCTCATCCAATTTTCTCCATCTCCCAACCCAGTTGATGTGACTATAGCCCTGAGCAACAGCCCCACTGTTAGTGCTGACAAATCTAGTTTCTGAGCCCTAAAGCCCAGAGACCTATGGCTGGGTCACGTGTGCCAAAGCAACACTTCTCCATGGGATCCCCAGGCAATGCTCAATGTCAGATCACAGCCACGGAGGCGGCTTCCGTTCACTGAGCATCTACTACACACTAGGCACTGTGTTAGGCACTTTCCCATAGGTTTCTCTTCAGGCTGACCTCATCGATTTCATCAGAGGTGATTATATTTCAAGGGACCCGGAATCCAGGTCTATAGGACTGTTTTCCCTTTTCCTCATCAAAATCTTCCTATAAGTCCCCAGAGAGCTCTTCTCCTTTCTTCTTCTGAAGGTAACAGCAGCCACTATAGTGGTTAAAAGCTCTCTGGAGTCAGACAGAAACTCAAATTTCAGCTCACTTACTAGTCATGGAACCATCATGCCTGTTTTCTCACCTATAATATGGGAATAATATTAATAATACCTACAGTCTGGGTAATCTAGATTATGCTACAGTAGAAAATAAACCCTAAAATCCCAGGACTGAATACATCAAAGTTTATTTCTCACTCATGTAAAGTTAGCTATGGGCCTTGGGGCCTCTCCCAGGCAGTTCCCTTCCCAAGTGGAGAGTTAGAGCTAGTCAGTTTGCACCTTGTGGTTCCTCCACCTGGAATATGTGGCCTCTAGGTGGCCACTGCAGGGAAAGAGAAAGCTGGAGAGACTCCACTGGCTCTTAAATGCTTAGCCCAGAAGTGACACCTATCACTTCCACGTGCAGCCCACGGACAAGAGCTGGACATGTGGCCTTGTCTGGGATAAGGGGCCAGATGATGTGGAGGAGCACGCTGCATTCACAAGTAGAAACTGTACTTGTGGTCGAGTGTAACACAAAGTGTCTGACACAGAATAAGCACTTACTAAATGTCATCAGCCTTATTATTAACTATAATAATAACCTGGGAAACTATTCTAACCTGATGTTAGTGGAGCTTCAAGTATGAACTAGATTCATCAGCGGTGGGCAAGTTTCAGGGAGAGGGACGAGATGCTGGAGTGTAACCACAACTGTGCATCCCCAGACCCAAGCACCAAGCTCAAGGCATCCACTCTAGGCTGCTGCTTGTTCACCATGCAGCTCACCATCCTCACCATCAGCTCACTCTGCAGAGCCTTCTCCGGCCTTCTGCATTGTCACCCCAGGGCTGGTCCTCCTGGAACAGTGAGAAATGGGGAAGTGGGAGGCAGACACCACAGCACACCTGCCCGCTCCAATCTCACATCCCCTGAGCAGTCCGCAAGTGCCTGTGATAAGCTGGGCACTGAGCAAAAGAAGGCCCTGAAGGAGTGCACAGGCTGGCTCATGAGATGGGTACATGCGGGCAGACACAGCATCGTGGTTCTCCTGTGGGTAAGGCTCACGCAAACCATCCCATGTCGTGAGGCTTGTGCTCTAATCAATTGCCAGTTTGCAAGGAGACTGTCTCCCTTTGCTTAACTAGTTTTCCTCTAAAACAGTTAATGCCTGAGGCCTTAAGTTATTATCCAAGCTTGCGTGGCCACTGGTACCTACTGATGCCCAGGCCACTCTGGCCTGACCAGCTGATGTTTGCGTGTCCATGGTGCCACAGCCAACATGTTTGAGGTGTGTCTGCAGACTTCCAAGAATGCCCAGGGGAGACCCCTGTGGTTAACAGAAGGAGGCAGAGGCCATAAAATCTATGTTATTACTGTCATTGGGACCTCATTTGTGCCCTCCAGCTAGTGTGGCCCCAAGAAACACAAGTACCAGCAGGAAGGCCTGAAAGTGATGGCCAAGAAAACACATCTCAGAGCAGACATGGAATACCCCTGGGGGCTCCAAGAACAAGGAAAGACTTTGAAGAGGGCTGGTGTCCCCACAATTGTGGCCAGAGATGGACTCGGGGAACTACTGCTTTTTACTGTGATTCTGACTATGACTGCCCCAGGCCAGTGTCTTCCAGGCTGGAGATTTGGCAAAGACATCGAAAGGATTTTGCTGACACACCCAAGCCTTGGGAGCTCTCTATGAAGGATCTGATTCTCCAGCTCCTCCCAGGGATGACTCTGCCTCTGAACCCAAATTCTAGGTCTAAGAAGGGGTGCTTTCTAGGTCTAAGAGGCCTATGGAGGCAACAGCGACTCAGACCAGCAATGAGCCAGCTCAGTCAAAAGGAGCTGTGCCCTTCAGCAGGCTGTGAGAGTCTCCCTCTGTGTGTAGGGAATGAGACTTGGAGGATAGTTCCAGGGCTTTGGGCCAGAATGGCAAAAGAGACCACTGCTATGGTCCAAACAACTAGCAAAACATCCAAAGATATTAAACCAGTTAAGGATTGAGATGCATCTCGGGGCTCAAGGGGAAAGCATCTGCGCCTGATTAGTGAGGTCTACCCAGGGGCCAGAGGACAGGGCCAGGGCTGTGTGTGACTGTAGACAGTTGCAGCAGCTTCCTGTCTGACTCTGTGAGCTCAGCCAAGGGACTTTGCCTTCCTCGTTCCATCTCAGCTCTAAGGCAGAGTGTGAGACAGTGAGCAGCTGAGCAGCAAGGAGGCCCTTGTGCATGAGGACAAAACCTCTCCCATCAGAAGGAGCCCTCAGTATGTGCTTCCTGCCTCTCCACACGAGCCTTCAAGAAGCTCAGCTGTGAAGCTACTTTCCTGTCGCTAAGCTGTCCCTAGTGTGCTCAGAGAGGTCCCTCATAGGGGTCTGCATGTGCTGTTCCAAAGCAAGGGGCTCAGCCCCTCTCCCCAAGCCTGGCTCTTGCCAGGCTAGTCCACGCCCTCCAGCCACGGCTGCACCCTCCCCTGCGCCATCCGCTCCCATCCTTGCCTGCTCCCACCTCATCTGCATTTAACATCCCTTGTTGGGTTGTGGCAGAGAATACTCAACAGACTCATATTAAAAATGCCCTTTAAAATTCAAAAGCTTTGAACTAAAGAAATACCTCGAGAAGTTTTCATGGAAAGTTCAGCTCCACTGGTTCAATTCACTACACTTAGATGCACCTTTTCAAATAATAGGGAAAAAATGTAACAGGGTCAGACCCAATCAATACGCTTGTTCAAACAGAATTGCGGGGACTGTGATGTGCACACATTTTGTACTCTGCCTTTGTACCCTGCCACTGGCTCTGAAGAAAGGTTCTTTGCTAGGAGAGCAATGAAAGTGGTAGCCTTTTGAGTAGAGGCGGCAGAGCAATGGCATGTTTACTGGGCCGGGAGGGGCTGCCATTTTTCATGTCTTCCCCAGCCTGGTCTCTTTGTTCTTTTCATAATGGTGCACTACCCGCATGGGCAAAGTCCCTCGCGCACCCCAGCGTCTGATGCTGAGTCGGAAGCAGAGGGCTCGCTACATTTGTCTGCCACGTCTCAGAAATGTGACTTGTGGATTAGACAAATAATTTGCTGCTTCTGTCCCACCCTTGGTGAGAACACAAAAGGACTCGCCATGAGTCCTGTGCTGGGGCTGTGGGAAACTCCCCAAGCCCCAGATGGGCTCTTGTCTGGCTTAGCCAAGGTCTGCATCCACCCCACGCCCTTCAGGTCCCTGGAGCCACCTGGGCAGATAGATGATGCCCTGGCCTTGGGCTGCTACGGAAAACAGCCAGGAAAATTGTGGAGACCCTGAAGGCAGCCAAGGGATTAGAGGGAGCAGAAGGGGCCAGGCTGCAGTTTATACTCCTACAGACAGACATCGAGGCAGGCGGAAAAGTAAATGGCTAGGAGAAAACAAAATGCTTGTTTGCAGCATCTGCACTAGCCTGGGCACATCTACGTCACACACACTCACAACCCGTAGGCACGACTGTAATCATTTAAACAGCGTCCTGGACACGTCGAGAATCACGGCAGTTCAGGAGGTTCAAGTGGGCATTAGGAAAAGATTTTATTCTCAACCTGTTTTACACTAGATCCTAAAACGTTCTTGTTGGTTCTTGCTAAAATCAGACACCCTGGGCCCGGGTTACAGTTGGAATGGAGGAGTGAAAGATGCCAGCAGACGGATGTAGGAGATGCACATTCATGTCCCCGTCAAGTGCAATCCCGTTGCTTAAAACACTGCTCAGGCCCCGGGTCTCCTATAAAGAAGGGAAGTTGGACTTGCTGGGCCACACCCTAGTGTCCTTGGTCAGCCAGTACTTTCACGGATGGCCCCATCTTACCTCTGGTGACGAGAGTCCTCTCAAGGGGTTGAGACGGGCAGTGACACGTTGCACACCTACACGGGATGCAGCTGGAGTGTGCCTTTTCTGACCTCGCGTGCTCTCCGCCAAGTCTGAGTTGAGGGCCTGTCACAATCTCTGTAGATTGAAATCTGAGCCACAATTCTTATTAAACAGGCTACTCCTCCTACTGGATGGAGCACTCCGAAAAGAGCAATTGGTTAGGGGGTTGCCATGCTTCTTCTTATACAGGACAGTATGTGAGAGACAGAAGCTGAGAGCAACAGTAAGGAAACCACTGACGTGCTTTCAGTGCGAGAATGTCTACAGAATGCCATCCTGTGGGGTGGCACTGCCTCCTGGGGTTTTTTTTGGGGGGGGGTTGCACTTGAGCTATGAAATCATGCCCCCCTTTCATCTGTTAGGGAGACATCTCCAAGTAATGCTTAAAACCAGAGAGTATTTTTTATTTTAAAATTCAAAAAGAGATCAGTAGCTTAAAAAGCAGCCATATCCCCCTCTTCAGAATGCCTTGGAATCTACTTTCCCCGATTTAAATAGTTGGAAAGTCATTCCAAACCTCGGGTGCTCTTCTTGGCAGTGGAGAAAAACTGCCATAACAACAAACTTGGAAATATACACATCTCTAAATCGAACTGGCCTCTTGCCTTCTGTTTTAAGCACACATCACAAGTCAAAATGAATTAAATACAAATCCAGTTTGCAATGGTCCGTCACTAACCCGCTCCATTGGAACGAGCTGGCGGCGTGTGGGTTGGAAGGGGGCCCGTAGCATCCCCTGTGCTGTCTTGGATTGGATTGCAGTCCGTCTGCCAAACCAGCCCCATGCGGGAGTCCAGAGCCCGGCGGCTCATCAACTGGGGTTTGGTGGGGTGGGGGCCACCCCGAGCAGCTGCCGAAGCCCAGTCAAGGGCCCAGAAGCACAGGCCTCCTTGCCCCAGGCCTCCAGAGTCAATCAAGTGTCAAGGAACTGTCATCAGGAGAAACTTTACATAGGTTAACACAAGCAGGGTTGAGAGCGAACAGTGGGGATTTTCCAAAGAAACGGAAAAAGACTAGCAAAGGCCACTGGAAGAGCATATAACCAGCAAGAAACAGGAAACGTATCAGGTTAATATTTTAATCTGTACATCACATTTGTTTTTGCAAACCATTACACTTTTATTTAAATTAACGTTTCCTTGCAAAATATTCATTTCATTTTTCCAACAAAATCTTATAAAGGCAAAAATAAAATTTCATTTTGGCAAATGTCATGAAGTTGATACTGGCAGCATATGGAGTTAGTTAAAAATAGACGGCAACTTCTAAATATATTCAAGATTCTTTTTTTTTTTTTCTGAGCATAGTCAAAGACAAATTTTCATTAAAGTGTGGCTCCACCCGATGGAGGTTTTTGTTGTTGTTGTTGTTTCCTTATAAACATCATTTTCTGTATGCAGAATATCATGAGAACATGACTTAAATAAAGGGCCACACACTCTGTACCTGGCTTGATAGCCCTCTCCTCATTTAGGGCTGGAGTCAAGCCAAAGTCCTGCCATGGCAGCCCTGCTGGTGGCAGCCGGTCAGGGATGCTGGGGGTGCCCTGCCTGCCCTCCTGCCAGCAGCCCCAAGTCCTAGGGCAGCTCCAGGACAGGCAGCAGAGGCTCCCAGCGCAGCCTGGTTGGAGGGAAGGCATTCAGTCAGGGATGCTAGGTAGACGTTACCCAGTGTGGAGTTTATTGCTATGATACAATAAAAGTTGCTTCCTCTCACCTTTTCTGTACTTCAAAGTGTACTTTTTCTTTTTTTTCTAATTAAAGCAAACTGCATTTTTCTTTCTGAGAAGAACTCTTTGCTGAGGGAACCTGGTGGGGAGGTTGTGGAGCCCAGTGCTCCTGAACACACTGTTGCCCTGAAACCAAACTCAGGGGCCAAGGCACAGACTTGGGCTCCACACGCCATCCTGGTGGAGTTCCACATGGAGCTGGTCACCAGGTCAGGGACAGCTGCTCTCTGCAGCCAAGGGCCCCTCTTCTCCCGGACAGCACGCCAACAGGCCTAACGCTGGAATCCACTGGCAGCACATCCTCAAATCCAACCTTCACCTGAGTTTGTCGGAAGTTGGATTGGCCTCTGTTCCCCTGCCCTTCTCCCCCACCCACACCTGTCACCCAAACGGTACCTGAATCTGTACATGCGGCTACAAAATCCTGCATCTTCACCTTTCCAGCCCTTGAGGTGAACATTATAAAATATATTCTGATGCTAAAATACAGTGTCAGTATTTAACAGTGTGTATCAAAAGTGCCTTTGTCACATGTAAAAAGGAGTCTGAACTAAAACTAGTGGGTGTGTTAGGGCCTAGCCCTGTGGTGAACACCCCTCAGCTGGTGAGCTGCTCCGTCCCCCAGCCAGAACCCTGCTTAGCTGGAAGGGGCTTCCTTGGGGGCCGAAAGGTCGATGTCCTCGGAGGAAGCTGGTCCACTGGGCCCCGGGGCTCCAGGCTTCTCCTCTGCACACTGGGTCACGGGTCAGGCACTGCCTGGGCTGGCAAAAAGCACACGAGACAGTGAGAGGCTGGCAGGGTCCCTGCTCCCGTCTGGGGGCGGGCAGCAGGCACGTCTGCGCACACACGCGATGGGAACAGCAGACAGGCTAACAGCAGCAGAGCGGGGGGCTCGGGCGATGCGGCTGCTGCTGGGGGACCCTCAGCTTCTAGAACTCATGGGTTCTTGGCCCCACCCCCTCTACTCCTAGACACCTGCTGGCCCCTAAATTGGGCCCCTGCCCTGACAGGACAAAGAGTCTGAGCAGAGACGCTGAAGTCCAGCCCGGCCCTGCCCTTCACTCATTAAATGACTGTGGATAACTCCCTCAGCTTCCGAGGGCTGTGTTTTTGTAACCTAAAAATAGAGTGATCACACCCACCTCCTAATGAGAATGTGTGAGAGTGAGAGGAAACGTGGATGTGCCACCTCACAGCCACGGGGACCAACACCCAGGAGGAACAGAGCCTCTCTCCTACCTGTCTGTGCCTGAGCGGCGTTACATGCTCAGATCTCCAGAAGAAAGCCACACACCCTACAGTGGCCCTGGCAGGTCTCTGTGGCCTTTATGAAGGACCTGGTTAGAGTCCTTCCCTACGATTCCTCAGATATGGGGCCTGCACTCCACACCTCTTGAGAGCCGGGACCAGGGAGGCTGACCTCTTCCTTCCACCCTCAGGCTGGCTGGGGCCTGCTGACTCTGCTCCAAGGCTGAGGGGACACCCAAGCCGGGGACACCTGCTGAAAATCATGCTCTGTCTCCTGTAACACACTCTGTCCCTGATTTCAGTTTCTTCTCCAAACACTCCTGGGTGTGGCCCAGATGAACCCACGAGTGTTGATGGAGAACAAAGGCTCTGAACTCACATGGAAGGGATTCAAACCCTGACGCTTAGGGGCAAGCTGCAACTCCGTGAGCAAGTCCCTCAAGGTCTCTGAGCTTCATTTTCTCATCTGTAAAATGGAGGTGAATATCTTTTGTTAAATTTAATTTTAATTATTTTTTGAGACAAAGTCTCACTCTGTTGCTCAGGCTGGAGTGAAGTCATCATAGCTCACTGTAGCCTGGAACTCCTGGGCTCAGGCGATCCTCCTGCCTCAGCCTCCCAAGTAGCTGGGACTACAGGTGTGTGCTACCACACCTAGCTAATTTTTAAAAACTTTTTGTAGAGGCAGGGCCTTGCTATGTTGCCCAGGCTGGTCTCAAACTCCTGACCTCAAGTGATCCTCCTGCCTTGGTCTCCCAAAGTGCTGGGATAACAGGAGTGAGCCACCATGCCTGGCCTGGGGGTGAATATCTTCATAGGGTTGTTATGTGGATCAAGAGATGCCTGGCACATAGTAGGTACTCAACAATGTCAACCTTAAATATATGTAAAGGAAGGAGAGGGGAAAGCCCTACAAAATGATGGTGAGGTGGGAGGTCAGGGAAAGGACTGCCTAGGCCTCCAGTCTGACCTTTCCCTGTCCAGGTGAGGCAATGGGCTCAGAAACAGGCCCAGGCTAAGAACTCACTGGACCAGGTGCCCGGCCTCCTGACTCCCAGGCCAGGACTCCTTCCCTGATCCCACCTGCCTCTCATCTCTAGATGCTCACATGGGGAGGACTTCACAGGGGTGCAGCCAGAACACTCTGACTAGCTGAGGGCCAATTCCACATTGCCCTGGGCTTTCCTTTCTTTCTCCACTTAGGTGCCCAGTGGCTAAAAGGACAGTCCCAGTCCTTGCTCTGACACCATTTCTGTGCGACCTAAAGTGAGCTCCAGCCCCTCACTGGGCCTTTTCCAGTCTTACAGTTCTTCAGTGCCTCCAGCCAAAGCTCCAAGAGGCCAAGATCTAATGCTCCTTTTCCAACCCTCTGAGGCTGGTGTTTTGGCCTGCGCTGGTCCCTAGGGCATCAGGCTGCCCTGGGGAAGGAGAGCAGGGTGGGAGGGGCACAGCTTTGGGTCTAGAGATTTCAGGGAGGAAGGGGGCCTGGATCACACAGTCTCTATTGTATCGGGGCCCCTGAGGATTGAGCTCCTAAAAAGCATCAGTTCCCCATCTGGCTACCAGTGCAGGGCGGCACCCCCAGCAGCTGCCTTGCAGTGAAAGGAAGCAGCAGCAGGAAGCACTGCAATCATCTCCGCAGCAGCAGGGAGGCGAGGCGAGGGCAGGGAGCAGCAAGGGGCACGCCAGGCGGGGGCTCTTACTTGGAAGGTGTTAGACAAAGGTGTAGTGGAGTCCGTTGGTTAAGGGGGGGTAAGGTGGCACCATCCTGGAGGACAGGGGGGCGTTAGGCGGGAGGAGGGCCAGCTGCTGCGCTAGACGGGCAACAGGAATTAAGTGGTGCGTTAGACTCCTCAGAAGCCCCTGCAGAACCAGGTGCCCCGTGTGGCAGGGCTGGGGTGCCGGGGGCCCCGCTGCCCACCACCAGTGGCCTGCGCTTAGGGGGCAGATCCACGGGGCCTGGTGGGAACCAGCTGGGCCTGGCCTGCGGTTTCTGGGTGTGTCTCTGAGATGAGAGAGGGAGCAAGAGTGAGGAAAGGCTGCAGCAAAGAACATCGCTGAGTGGGGAGGTGAGAAAGGTCCCGCTAACTGGCATGTGAGGGCTGGGCATGCTCGTTGGCTGGTGGTAAGGAAGCCCAGAATGGCAGATCCACAGTTAGGCCAAGCACAGGTGAGAGGAGGGTGCTTTGTGGTGGGGAATAGCCCCCACTGGAACCCTCTACATAAGGAGGAGCTCAAGAGTTGCTGAGACGACCCCCGGGTTGTTAGGAGGAGGGTCTGGCTGAGCTGTCTTCCAAGCCCCTAGCCACAGAATGCCACCCGACTGCCTCTCAGCCTACTCAGCATGTCCTCCAAGGGGACCAGGCCATGCAGGACAGAAAACAGGCTTTGACCGAGACCATGGACCCTGCCCTTGTCATCGGTCACTCTCATGGATTTCTGGCCAGGGGCAAAGTTCTGTTCTGCAGACTAGGCTCCCCTGGGAGGCTCTACCCTAAGCCACTTCTAGCCCCCATGGGCAGGGTTGGAGAACTGGTATGGGCTGTGACACCACGTCAGGCTCTGTGATGGCCCTCCCCAGAAGGAGCACACCTGGCTGGGGCACCAGCCAGATACACAGTGGCATCAGCGTCTGGGAGGAATGGTACTAGGTGAACTGTGAAGGCAGGCGGTACACACAGGGAAGGGAGACGTGGGTGAAAGGAAGAGTCTGGAGTCTCTTTCCTGGCTGAGACAGAGAGCAGCCATTTACACACACACACACACACACTCCTATCCCATGGTGGTGTTTTTTCCAGTTGGCCAGCAAAGTCCTACTTCCTAAGTTCTGCTTTCTGACACAGGATACTCTGAGAAGGTGAACAGTGGCTTTGGTTTGGGGACCAAGGCAGGGGTCCCAGGGAGGGTGAGAGGGGGTCCCCCTTGCCTTGCCCTAGCAAGAAATCCAAGCACCAATGGCTTTCCTGTCCCCTTCCTGATGAGATCAGAAACTTTGGCCTTGGCTCCTTGGCCCCAGGGCCTGAAAAACCTGGCCTTAGCCCGCAGTCTCTAAATGAAGCTGAACAGCAGCTCCACTCCTGGCGCTCTTTCCCCCAGCACTCCTGAGCTCTGGGCACCTCATGGTCTCCCCCTCTGCCTGGCCTGCCCCACCTCCCCTTCCAAGTCCCGCTGTGCTCACGGGACAGGACACTCTCTGGTCAGGAGAACACACCACTGACCCTCAACGACCAATACTGACGCCTTATTTTCCACTGACTCCCTGGCTCTGGGACAGGCTATGCTGGGCCAAGCCCCAAAGAACAATATGTGGACCTGGGCCTTGGAGGTTGGCACCCATGGCCTTACCTGCCACCTGCTTGCTGCGCTGGGAGGCCTCGGAGGCCAGGGCATAGGAGATGTTGATGATGCGCTCCTGCTCCTGCAGCTGCGAGTCCAGGTCCGCCATGCTGCTCCTGTCCTGGCCCGATGGTGCTGGCTGTAGGTTGCACATGCTGCGGGATGAGCAGGAAGCAAGCTCTGGGTCCTCGCACCCCTCGCATCAGCCTCAGGAGGGGAGCGGCTCCCTGGCCGGGAGGTTCTCAACGTTTTGCGGTGCAGCAAATACTGTGGACTTTCTCCCTAGACAAAGGTGTGCATGCTTCTCCCCAAACACCCAAATGATCACAGCAGCTTTGCTCCTCTTTTAGGAGGGCCACAGACCAGACCTCAAATTAATAACTCCAGCTGGAGGTTCCTGTTAAATTCAGATATGAAATGGCTAACCTAGCTCTGAAAGGCAGGCTTACAAACAAGAAGTTTCTGAAGCTATGGAGGCTGAGGGGGCAGGAAAGCTACTTCCTAGGGCCCCTGCCCAGTGTCCAGGAAAGTGGGCAAAGCCTCTGGCACCCTCTGGACAAGGCTGGGGGCCCTGGCTCTGCTCTACCAGTCTGCATGAGGGAGCACAGACCCAAATGCTGGGAAGACTATGGCTGGAGCTCCAATTAGCTCCACTTCACTGCCATGCTTGGTTCCATTCCCCACGCTTGCTAGAGTCACTCAGAACCCAGTTTTAGGGGCGACAGCCCATGACAAGAAACCGCTGAGTGTTTCAGGCCTTTTTGGATGACCTAGGCAAGCTTCCTCACCGACGTGTTGTGAACGTGCTCAGTGCTAGGCTGGCCCAAGGCCCACGTGGTTGGGACACCACGTACAGCTGGGCCTAGCGAGCTGCCAAGACTTGAGCGATCGAGGGCTGACCTTGACCGGGCGAGGATGTTGCGGATCTTCTCGGCTTTGCGATACCGTGCCTGCAGCTCCTCAAGGCTGGGTGGCTCTTCAGGATCCAGCTCCACATAACGCTCAGGGATGGAGACCTTCTCTGGTTTGGACAGCTGGGGAGAGGGCCAGGGAGTCCAGGGGTAGAAGCTCAGATGTCTAGGTATGGAACCTGATTTCTCCAGGCCCGCCCCCCTTACCATGAGGAAGCAGAGTCCACAGGGGTTAAGTAACTCATTAAGATCATAAAATTAGTCAACTGTGGAATCTGTATTTGAACCTGAGTCCGACTCCGAAGCCCATGTTCTTTCCACCACACCAGACAACTTCCTTCACGCCAAGGGAAGGCAAAACGAAGGGACGGGTCCAGATAAACATGACCATCCTTGATGCCACCCTCAGGGACTAAGATCTGACCCCTGACTACCTCTTTAGCCACATTGACCCATCAGTTCCTCCAGTTCCCCTCCCACAGTGGGGCCTCTGTCCTGCCGTGTCCTCTGAGAGGTTCTTCCTTTTGCTCCACTGACTCTCATCTTCTTGACCTCACTTTGAGAAGCCTTCTCTGGTCCCCCAACCTCTTGCTTTCTGTTCACCATTATCTCTGGCAGGGTCCTAGCACTTAGCAGCCCTTTGGCAAATACTCCTTGAATGGATGAGGAACGGATGGATGATGGGTAAATGGATGATTGACAGAAGGATGGATGGAAGAAAGCAATAGTGCTTTCCATCCCTACAAAAGCTCTCCCGATCTAGACAGGAGGCAGTTGTGCCGTATCTGCTGCTTTCCATAGGAAAATGGCCCCAAACTCCCCACCAGCATCTCATGCTGACCCAGTGGCAAACTCAGCTTGATGAAATCTTGGACTAAGAACACCAAAGGCTACTTTTACGTGCCCCGGGAACTTTTTCCTCTTTGAATTACAAAAGCACATTAAAATGGGGTTAGTTGAAGCTCCTGAAAACAACTTAAACCCAATCCCAGAGCTAATCTGGACATGGATTTAAACCCACATGCAGCCCTTTCACTTTGATGAAGGTGGCAAGAAATAAGCTCTTCTCTGTTATTACCAATGAGGGCAGATCTAGAGGAAGGAAGTAGATTACATTGTAGCAGGAGGGATTTAGGTTAGAGATAAGGAAGAACTTTTCCCCAGGCTGGCAGGCCAATTAGGACACTATAGAACATACTGCCACTGCCAAGGCAGCATGTGGAAGCTTCTTTTGTGAATCTGAGAAAGCACAGATTTCTTTAGCTGTTTCAGGTGCCAAAGGGAAAAGGCCTGGGGGCAGGGGACTGGCCTTATTGAACCCCTGGAGCCCCAGCTGACCCCAGAACTCAGCAAGTCTATAGGCATCCATTTACCAACACACTGCTCCTTTGTTTCCAAAGACCGAGTGAGCCCCTAACGTATTGAGTCAGGTAGATACCACTGGCTAAATCAGCTGCGCACAGGCCTGCCCCTGCCTCTTATGAACAGGAGGAAGGCACCGACAGGCACAGGGCCTCTTCATCACTCACTGTGCTGTCAGACAGACCTGTGGGGAAGTCTTACTGAGGGCCCTCCTAAGTCCGTCCTTCATGCGGTGAAAACATTTCCTGCCACGCAGTTTCAGGGCAGGCCAAGTCCTCACACAAATGTTTGCAGGACATTTATGGGCCACTGTGTGATGCATTCAACACAGCCTTTGTTCAGCAAATATTTACAGAGCACACACTGTGTGCCAGGCCCTGTGCTAGGGGTACGAAGGTGAACCTAGCAGCCACAAACACTGCCCTGCAGAGCTTACAGATGGTACAATGTGGACCACAGGAGACCACCTATGTCTTGAGGACCCTGAATCTGTCATCCCCAGAGTTCCCTTTCTTTTCCCTTGGGTAGAGACGTCCCTGATTGGTAGAGATCGGGGGTTACACGCTTTCCTATGACTGTCCTGTCATGATGCATATGAGCCACCAGAGGGCACCAGAAGAATTCAGATGAGAACTGTGCACCATCTCCTAGCTTCCATCAAAACTGGAAATTTCACCTGTGATTTTCAAACCTGCCCCCCATTTTCCCCAAGTCAGCTCGCCCACGCTGGCCTGACCCAGCCAGTGGCAAGGCCAGCCCCTGGTGTAACAGTAACAACCACTGCACCACACGCCTACTGTGTGCCAGGCTTTGCTCATTGCCCAACCTCCCAGGAACATACTGATTCACTTAATCCTCACTTCACTTAATCCACTTCACTGTTGAGGAAACCGAGGCACAGAGAAGTTAAAATTACAATTTGCCCCAAATTACAGAGATAGATTTGAACCTTCATCAAATGCCTGAGCTCCTTTTATTGCCTCAAGCTGCTATCCATCCATTATCCTGGGCCACACTGAAGCTGAGCCTTGTCCCCAGTCAGAATATATCCCACAGTGGGAAGGTTGATAAGGCTGGGAGCACGAAGGCCATGTCTCCTGGGGGCACATGAAGGAAGGCCCTGCCCTCACCTCTCTGCTGATGTCCAGGTCATAGTCTTGCGGTTCCAAGTCCAACTCAGTGACAGGGATGGCCTGCACTTTCAACCAGCCATTCTCCTCCTTGTCCTTCCTTTCCCCTTGCATGGCCCGTTCCAGCAACTGCAGGTCAAAGTCCTGCTCACGCTTCCACTGGCAACAGAAGGAGAGGGTTAAATGCAGTCACTTCTGACTGCTGAAAGAGCCACACTGGTCCCCTTTCGGATGGGCCTTGCAGGCACGGGGGCCTTGGGAAGAAAGACCCGTGACCCGTTATGGAAGAGCTGTGTGTTGTAACTCCGTGTGCAGTAGAGAACGAGGAGGCCTCTGTCCCCTTCATATGGCCTGTTCTAGACTGCTGATCGCTCTCTGATCTGGGTCCCCAGAGTGTTCAAACATGCATCCTCAGGGCACAGATCTAAGACCCACGACTTCAGGTTCACAATGGTCCCCAGGAATGTAGAAATTTCCCAGCTCTGAGAGGTGATGCCAAAACTACATGGGACAAAGTTCCAGAGAAGACATTTGCCCCTTCAGCTGCCCCACAGCTCACGGAAGGCTTTCTGGTTCAGGAGCCGTATGTCCCAGGCTCAGAAATAATGGGAAAAAAAAACCCTTCAAGGCCCCGATTAGCAAGTGGAATAACCAAAAGCCTCTTTATTGGGAATTTCCAACGGGATACAGTAGGGGATATTGCACCCTGAGGTCAAGCAGTGTGGGGCCAGTGAGGCAAACTGCTGTGTAAGATGTTATCAATTTGGGATATTTTCTTTAAATAAGGGGGAAAACCCCTAAATTATATAAAATTATAATGTTAAATTAAACAATGTTTCCAAGGCTCTTCCACAGTATCAATTTTATAATGAGCTTTACAAGAAGGAAAATCTAGCCCAACCATTTTAAGATTCAACCACCACTGTCCAGTTCTGTGGTGGCTTTCTGTTCACCCATGGCCTGCATCCGCACAGGCTTCTGACAACTTAACTGGTCAGGGAGACGAGAACAGACCTGAGCAGAAGCAAGGCAGATGTTTACCTATCCCAGGTCCCCTCCTCCCTCCCTCCACCCACCTCACAGAGCCCCAAATGGGTACAATTGTCTTTGACACCCCCTTTAGTCCCTCCAAAACCCCAAACTCAGGGCCATATCAGCACATTTCACCCATTCATGCACAAGCTCTCAGTACTGACTCCAAACCAATCTGACCACTCCTAAGTGATGGTTTTCCAATTATAGTTTGACAGGATTAGGTAATTGAAGTTCCAAGAATGAAAAATTAATTTAATGACTCACAAAGAAAACACACATTTTCTTACACGCTCACAAGTGCTCCAAACAGAGACAAGTCCTCATTTAAACCCAGCCTGATTGTTTCCACAAACAGGAAAAGTTCACTAGGCTCTACAACATATCCTGGGGAAGAACCACGCCAATCCATTATTATTAAGCAACATGTTTATTGGCGCTGATGCAGAGACTTACACAGTCTTTTTTTTAAGAGAAAAATTACAAGGTATTCAAATTACGATTTTTAGATAATCTCTACATTTGAGACATCAAATTGTAAAAAGTCAGTGTTACCCCATATGACATTTGCTTATAAAGTTTAAAAGTTATCAGGTTTGCAGCTTTTAAACATGTGAGTGTTCTGGGATTTACCCCTTTGGTGTCTGATTTAACAGCTACAGAAGGGCCCTCTGAATACATAGGATATTTTGCTGCTTGTTCAAGTTATTAAATACCTGAAACACAAAAGTTTTCCATAAGAAATTGTGTGATCGGACTAGAGGAATTATTTTTTAATTTTTTTTGGAGACAGGGTCTCACTCTGTTGCCCAGGCTAGAGTGCAGTGGCCTCATCATAGCTCACTGCAACCTCGAACTCCTGGGCTCAAGCAATCTTCCTGCCTCAGCCTCCGGAGTAGCTGTGACTATAGGTATATGCCACGCGCCCAGCTACTTTTTTTGTATTTTTTGTAGAGACGGGGTCTCCCTATATTGTTCAGGCTGGTCCCAAACTCCTGGCCTCAAGTGATTCTCCTGCCTCGGCCTCCGAAAGTGTTAGGATTACTGATGTGAGCCACCATGCCCAGCCTGAACTAGAGAAATTAAAACCGAACAACCTCAGCCTTGGTAGAACATATTTAAATGCGCAATCTCTGAAGTCGTGTTTACTGTCCAGGTGTAAGGCATGGATTTTGATAAATTCATAGTGCCCAGACCTCTGCTAATGACTGTGGTCTCAGGCAGCAGGTTGGCTCAGGCTTGCGGGGAGGTTTTGGGATGAGTGGATTACGAGTCAGCAGGCCTGCATGGAGGAGGGCAGCAGAAAGGTGAGTCACATCTGGGGATGCTCACTATGCTATGGACACAGAGCTGCTATTACAAGCCTGGTAACAAATAGCACAGGCCAGTTAGAGAATGTTCAATGCAAACCAGAAGCTTCTGTAAACACAATCAGGCAGGATTAGAGAGGCAATGAGCGGCAACACTAAAAGCAAAAGAGCTTGTGCAATGAATTAGGGAAAGAACAGTCAGGCTAGAGGTTTAGGGAAATATGGGATTTCCAACAGGAAAAACTCAAATGGAATGTTTCCAAGACGGACCTAAGGCGACTGTGGACAGGGGGCAGCACCAGGAAGCACCACCAGGGGGCAGCTTCCCCAGCTCTCCTGGGCACCCTGAGGCCTCAGCACCATGAGCTGCGGGAGACCACCAGCCCTCAGCGTGTGGGTACAAACCTGTGCTCAGTTGCCCCCACTGAGCATCTGCTTACAGGTTTGGGGGGCTGATCTGTTTGCTTGTGCTTCTCCTCACTGAACCATGTCACCTCTTCGCCCTCTACTCCCTGAACCCTGTAGTACCACGTCTTGAAGTCAACTGAGAGATTCAGAATGGCTGAAAAGGCCCCTCTCAAGCTCGTCTCAGAGAACTGACTGGATATTTTCTCGGGCTCCTAGGTCTCTGCTGTGAGATCCTCACTCCTGCGCTGGTTCCGAGTCACCCTCTGACCAGGTCACACATGCAGCCTGGATGGTGGACAAATGGCCCTTGGGGTGTTCTCTGAACCATCTAGGTCCACAACCCGCTCACTTGGGGGTATGGCACGCTTGTGTTTGGGGCTCCCGGGGGCAGCTCTGTTTAGGTCGAGGGGAAGCTTTGCCTCTGCCCCAGCCCCGCCTGCCTGGCCCCTCCTAACATACTGAGCCAAGATCTCCAGGGAGCGGGTGGCTGAGGTAGCGGGACGAGGGCAGGCCTGTCCTCTCTCCTTGGCTCAGCGTCCTCTTGCGCTCCCGGACCAGGGCCTTCTGGTGCCGCTTCATGCGCTCGAGCTGCTCTTCCGCGCTCATCTTGCCGCGCTGGTGGTCCCCTGAGTACAGGCGCTCCAAGGCACTCTTGGGTCTCTGAGGAGCAGGAGGGTGAGAGACACACAGAGCTGCTGGGCGGGAAACACAGACGCAGCCACCCTGCTGGCTTCCTCCCTGTTCTTTGTCTCACTCACTCACTCACTCACACTAACACACACACTCACTCACACTAACACACACTCACACACACACACACACACTCTAGGGGGTTGCTCCACAAAGAACCACTTCCTCTAACATATTGACTGCCACACTAGAAAAAACAAAAACTTTTCCCTGGGGCCACGGTGTTTTATTACGAAAACAGAATAAAAACTCCGAAAACAAAATGACCCTTTCTAATTTAATGAAAAATTTGTTATTTTTTATTGTTTTCTGTGCATTGAGTTATATGTAACTTGAAAAATAGTTCTCACGGCTCCAAAGGTGAAGAGATGTGTGAGTTACATATGCTTCACGAGGCCCTGGGCTCAAAACTGGCGTGAGTTAAATACAACTCACGTGGCAGTTAACGTGCTAAGCGCCATGATGCTCCTGGCCCTCATGAGCTTTCTGGGCAGCACCCCATTTTGCAGATGTAGACGCTGATGCCCAGGCCTGTCCAGCCAGGCTCACATGCAGCATGTGATGAGGCCAGAACCCAGGGAGCAGACTTAAGTTCCCTCCCGTGACCCTGACAGGCTGGAGAGAAAAGAGGGGGTCCTTAGGAAATGGAGGGAGTGGTGGGATGGCCTTCTTGGTGGGGAGTGGGTGAGAGGGACCCTGAGCCCAGGAGGGGCTGCGGTCACCTCAGAGGCCATCCCCAGGGCTCACGGGATCACCAGTCACTGCCCACCCATGTGAGAGCCCCTCCCTCAGCACGTGATGGAGCAGTGAGCTTCCCGACAACTCAAGGCCACTTACAGGGAAGGTCACCTTGCTGCTTTCAGCATTTAGACCCCTCCGGAGCGTGACGTAGGGAGCAATGGTGGATGACTGCTGGAGCCTTGACGTGGACCCCGAGAGACCTTGGTGAGGAAAGAGAAGTGCAAGCGTTTTTGCGGTGGTGTGGACAGGCACCCTGCTTTTCCCTAAGCAGCCCCCCTCATTCTTCTCAGAGGATCAAGAGGACCCAGCCAACAACTCAATCTTCTTTCTCTTCTTCCTCCCCAGGGCCTGGAAGAGCTAGGCCCTAGGTAGAAGATGAAGGGACAGAGGGCACCCCTGGGCTGACAGTGTGCCTGCAGATCCGTGGACCACGCTAGGCTTCCCTTCCACGCGGAAGACCTGGGCAGCCTGGCAGGTGGAAAGGCTGAGGGGCAGGAGCGCCCTTCCTTCGTCCCCCTTCCTCCTGGTGCACTCTTACGCATCCCGCACAACCCAACTCGGGATCGCGGAGGACAGTGAGAAGGAAGCCCAACTGAGAAGAAAGTGTTTAAAGATAGGACTCATTGAGTCTTAGAGTGACACAAGAGGGAAAAGCCCTCTGGAAAGGCTGAGATGGCCAAGCCGGTGGCAGTCACCCAGCACCCTAGGCTGCAGGGTACAGTAGCTCTGAAGCCAGAGCACTGGGATCATCTTCTGGCTCCATCACTAATCAGCTAATTGGCAAGTTATTTAATTTCTCTGAGCCTTAGTTTCCTTATCTCTAAAATGGGGATAATAACAGTACTTCCTTCACATGACCATTGTGAACATTAGGTGTACATAAAGTGCTTAAACAGTGCAGGGCTTTATAGTAATTGCTATTATCATTGTTTCTGGGGACAGATAACAAAGGAGGAAGCGAATCAGGATGTGGGCCAGAGGAAAGCAGGCCAGATCCTCCCTCCCAGCAGCCCAGAGCCCCTACCAGCTGCTCCCACGCCTAGGCCCAAGCTGCAGGCACGAGGGTGTGAGGAAGCAGCTGAGGGTTGGGAGCAGTGTGGGTATTGGTGGGTTCCCTGGAGAGGGCCTTGCCTTACCTCTGCCTGGCAGCGTCTGGTACCTGCTCTCAGGGCCCACAAGTCCGAGGGAGGGCTGGGCCAAGTCCCTGCTGAGGGTCGCCAGCTCAGGCTCACTAACGTACGACCGGAGCTCCACCTATGGGCACAGTCGCAGATGGTCATACCTGCCTGGTGTCACACCACCTTCCCTCTCCCCAGGGCCCATCCCGCTCACCCTCGAGTCCCCGTTCACACACTGCCCCAGCTCCCGGTCGCGCTTCCTCTCGTCCGACTGCCGCTTGAGGCCCCGCACGGAAGTGTGCCGGACGATGGTGGCCTCTCTCGGCAGAGGTGGCACAGCTGGGGGCTGGTCCTCCGGGCTGTAGAGTTCGGGGAGTGGGGGCCTAGGAGGTGCCTCGTCTTCCTGCTCAGAAAGAGAACCAGAACCAGTGCCCAGTGAGAAGGAGCTGGAGGACCACTTCAGGGGTGGCCCAAAGGGCAGGAACAGGCTACTTCAGAGCCCCCAGAACATGACCACCTCAGCCAAGGAGCACTACCACTTCCCCCCGAGATGCTGTGAAGAGGGGAGACGCCTCTGCTCCATCTCTGTTCTTCTCTTTGACACGTACATTTTTTATTTTTCAAAGTGTCACCTCCATATACTATGTCCCAAAATCAAGAACTCAGGTCTCCCGGGTCCATGCTCTTGGCACTGTGCCAAACTGCCTACTCTCCTGATTCGGACAGCGCCATAGGGGAGGTGGGCTGCTGACTCTGCTCTTACTCCTAGGATTGTGGCAGCACCCCCACCTGGAGAATAAACATCTAGCCCACTTCACAGTGCTCAGTCCAAGCTGGCTCATTGGCCCTGCAAAAGTCTGGATCCTTCATCAGGTTGGGGGGGCAAGGGCAGAGTCCACACTCTCCCGCCCTTTCTATTAGAAATGTGCATGGTTACAAAATATTTCCTCCTTCCTGACTCAGACAGAATAGGCGGTCAGGATGAGTGACTCACTGCCTACCACACGGCCCACTCCCTAGAATGGGATGAATGTAACTATTTTCCTTGAAACTCCCTGTCCACAGTGCTCCCTGAGGGCTGTGGTTCCTCTATACATCAACAGACTAGGACCCGATTGCCATGAACACCCACTCCTGGGACTAATGACCATCACGTCTTCCTCCTCCTAAACTCCCTCTTAGTCTAATTTGACTTTGTTTTTCAGAATTTTGCAGAGTTCAGGAAAGGGCACTCCAAGTTTGCTTGGCAAAGGTTTACCAGCATTCTTTTAAAGCAACACGCTTCATTGATGTGTGAAAGTTAGGCCGTCTGCCTAAGATACCCACTGTTCTCCGAAGATCAGTAGTTTCCAACCCTGACAAGACATCAGAACCACTAATTTCTAAAAAGCTCTCCAGATAAATGAACACAAAATTGATTGCCTTTGAAGAGAATACAATGTCTGGAGACAAAGTACGGGAGACATTTTATTATATACTTTTTAATATCTTTTGTTTTTGTACCTTTTGAGAGTACTAGCTAGTAAAACAAACAAATAAAAAAAGACATTAAATTCAAGAAAACAAGCCAGATAAAAAGGAAAGAACTATAGCTACATGCAACAATGTGGATAAATGGCAAAACATAATGTTGAAGAAAAGATTCAACATATAAAAGAGTATAGTATTGTATACCAGCATAATTACAGTATTTAGGAATGCCAGTACAGGTAGTAAAACTTAAAAAAAAAAACAAAAATAAGGGAATTATCATCCAAAAAGTCAAGATAATGGTCATTTCTGGCTGAAAGGAAGCAGCCAGGACAAGGAAGGAAACCATAGGCCACTTCTGGCTGCCAGCAAAGTTCTATTTCTTGGTGTGTGTGTTAGTATAACATGGGTGGTCTCTCTTTATTATTATTTGTGAAACTATATATTCCTGTTTAACGTCATCTTCAGGGTGGATATTATTGTTTCACAAATATAAATGTTAAGAACAAGCCAACAACAGTAAGTGGTAAAACTGATAAACACACATGAATCATGAGAAGGAGAGAGAGAGACCCCTGGTGCCTGGATGCTCATTCAAGCTGAAAAAGCCTGAGAGCCAGAGGACCACTCTGTGAGCAGGAGCCTCTGTGACCATCTGCATGAGGGAAACTGAGGGGGCTCAGAGACAGGACGGGACTTGCCTGAGAACACAGTGAGAGAACAGGGTCTGGAATCTGGGTGTCCTAGCTCCTAGGCTAGTGCCATCTCCCTCTGTTCTTTGTCCCAGCTGGTGGCATTTGGCCCTATGTCAACAGCCATACGCCCCAGACTATTGTTTTTACCTCCTTATTTTTTTTGGTATTTTTCTTTTTACCTCCTCTTTTATGGCTGGAGCTCCAGAATGCCTCTTATATCTGGGATTACAAAGGAGATCTCAAGCTGTAAAAATTCACCGTGACTCTCTGGCCAGGTCATGGGCCACACCCTGGATCCAGATCTGGGCCCTGAGCCATGGCTGGAGCAGGGTACGGGAACATGTGTTTTACCCAGCACTGTGCACCAACCTCATCAGAGGTCCTAGGCACACATAGCACCCAGGCAAAGCTCCTCCCAAGCCTTTGCTGGCAAAAACCTGGAGGCCCCCATCCCAAGGTCCCCTCTGTATGGCTTCCCTACATTTGGATCAGACCCCTCATGTTCTCCAGCCAAGGCTGGCCTGGTTCTGGAGGTGAGAGCTATCATGGTACCTGGCCACATCTTCTACTTCTTTAAAGTTTCCTGTGTCCCCAGACTCTGCCAAGAGCTTGGCCCCTCTCTGTGCCAGCCAAACCAAGGTGTTGGCGCAGACAACTACATGGGCCACAGATCTGACCTGGGACTGAAGGTCCAAGATGGCACAGAATAAAAGAGCATGGCCAGGAGATAGGATTGGAGCCAGTAACTAACATGGAGACCTTGAGCAAACTTCAATGACTTGAGGTCTCAGTTTTCTTATCTCTGGGATGAGGATGCTGCCCTTCTCTCCTATACTCTGTGAGGTTACTGTAAAGATCACAAGTATCCTGACAACCCAGCACAGTGCTCAAGAGCAGGTGAAGGGAAGGACACTTTTGCACTGGAATGAGCTCGTGGCCCACAGGCTCACAGAACTGTAGGACAGTCCTCTACAGATGTGCACCAAGCCCTGTACGGGGACGCCTCGCAACAGCCACACATCTCTCTGCACAGCAGAGACCACAAATGCCACCCTACTCAGCGCAGACACTTCTTGCTGGGCCTCAGTTTTCCCAACTGCAAAATGAGGGGGTTAGATCCTCTCTTGGGGACCTTCCAGTTCTGGACATCTAAGGCACAATAGCAAGGCAAATACGACTTTTTAACTGGCTCATGACTCAGGACTCCCTTAGGACTCTGGCTGGTTCTCTCTCTCCAAGTTTTCCCAAGAGTTCCTCTGCCCGGAGAAGCCGATCTGAGGGCAGAGAGAGCAATCAGCCGCCAGAGAAGAAACAGGGGCACTCGGCTCCCCGTCACCACTACTTACAACTTTGGGCTTCGTCTTTGTTGGTGACTGAAGAGGGGACGTCACTTTCCTCAGCTGGGGCGGGTGAGGTCGGTAGGGCACATAGGTTTGCAGCTGGGGGAAGAGTCGAACCTCCAGAGGGGTCCGCACAGGGCTGGTAGGAGGGCTGGGCTGCGGGGGCGGCTTGCTCTCAGCAGTCGAGAGTGAAGGCACAGGCGGATGAGGAAACAAAGGCACCGTTTTTCTTTCTGAGGGGCATGGAGGGAAGCAAAGCATGAGATAGAACAAAGACCCTCTTCCTTGGAGGACAAGCAGAGTGACCACAAAGGACCACAAAGACCTGGCCCCCCCTAGGGCCCCCAACACTCCCACCCCCCACCCCCCACCGTCTCCCACACCCAGGAGGATGGCACTCACCCGGATTCTTGACCGATTCCACTAGGATTCTGAAGTTTTCCTTATTTGCACTCAGGCCTGCGATGACATCTTCAATCCTCCACAGATCCTTCTGTATCTGCGATTTCTCCTGAGGAAGATAAGATTGTGGTTCGTTCACTGCCTTCTTAGCTCCTTACAGGAAGCTTCTTAGAACTTATCCTGCCATTTCAAATACAGCCCCTCATCCTGGGGGGCAGAACCCCCTTTGGAAACCCCACCTGCCTCAGCCTCTCAAGTAGCTGGTACCACAGGTGCATGCCACGATGCTGGCTAATTTTTCTATTTTTAGTAGAGACAGGTCTTGCTCTTGCTCAGGCTGGTCTTGAACTCCTGAGCTCAAGTGATACTCCTGCCGCAGCCTCCCAGAGTGTTAAGATTACAGGCATGAGCCACCGCACCTGGCCGGGAGTGACTGTTAATAGGTACAAGATTTCTTTTGGGGGCTGATGTAATGTTATAAAATTGATGGTGATGGCTGTATAATACTGTAAATATACTAAAAACCACTGAATTGCATGCTTTAAAAGGGTGAATTTTATGGTATGTGAATTATATGATAAAGCTATTATTTTTTTAAAATACAATGGGAGTACAATTATTATGTGTCAATTTACAAAAATAAAAAATAGGCCAGGCGTGGTGGCTCATGCCTGTAATCCCAGCACTTTGGAAGGCTGAGGCAGAAGGATCTTGAGCCTAGGAGTTGGAGGTTGCAATGTGCTATGATTGTGCCACTGTACTCTAGCTTGGGCAACAGAGCGAGATCCTATCTCAAAAACTAAATAAAATAAAAATAAAAACTAAAGTCCAAAAAGTAAAAATAAACGAAAAATAAAATTAACAAAGATAAATTAAAATAGTTGATTCTGCAACTAGACTGCATGTTCCTTGATACATCCCCCACAGGGCCTGGTACTTAGCAAGTTCTCAGAGCATGTATGTTGAATGAATAAGGGACTAATCAGGTAAAATTCCCTGATCAAATACTTTCCAACAACCATGGACAACAGACATCTGAAACTTCCCGTCCCAAGGAGGCTCACACTCTCACAGGCTCTCCACCCTGCCAACACCAAAGCACATCTTCAGGGCTGACAAGCAGATAATGGGCTTGATACTCAGCTCCACACTAAAGCGTGAGCGTCCTAAAACAGATAGACGTGTTACGGAACCTAGAGTATGTGTGTGCGAGAGGGGATTATCTCCAGAGCTGACATCCCCCAGATGAGTGTTGGGAACAGGGGATGGAAGGGATTAGCATCGGGCCTCTCCCTCCTCCACAGCTCCCCAACAAAGCTCCCCTGGCAACTGCCCCATTTTGCCTTCCCGTTACCCCACATGTCAGAGAAGAGCAGAGAGGAACAAAGTCTGGAGAGCTCCTATCTTTCTCCAGGGTGATGGAATTTCAGACCATAATGATGAGGTGAGGGGCACTTTGGGGGAGCAAGGAGGTGGAGCTTCATTGCTGCCTCCTCTTACCATGCTGGGCGGGAAGGCTTCTCAGTACTGTTTTCAGCGAAGGCCTGAACTCACCATATAGAAGTTGGGAGGGGAACACCTACAGGTGGCCTCACCTATCACTGCCTGTCTCACAGTTCCCTGCCACCAGGTGGCTGTATGTATCCTTGTAAATAAAGCCACCCTACTTTTCTGAAAAGGCTATGGATTTTCTCACAGCAAAACCTGGCTAAAGGAAGGTGAGTTTCCAAGCCCTGTTACTAAGAACTTGCATACGGGGCTGGACGCATTTCTGCAGTGTTAATGATTTATCTAGGGCTCTAACAGCTTGCCTGGCCTAGGATTACACCAAGGAAGCTAGCACAGAGCCTGCTCAAAGCAGGGCTTTGTGAGCTTCCCTGTCACTGTGGCACTTAAGGAAAATGTGAGCAATGCTACAGGGTAGGGCAGGGTGGAAATTAAGTTGCAGGCTCCAGGTTGGCCTTTCTGCTAGTAATTTATGAGGCTAAGTTATCCTGGGCGTCTGTGACAAGACCTGTACATTGTACCAATTTGCTTTTCGGAGGGGGAGAAAATGATTCTGGGCCCACTGTAAGTTAAATCACCATGACATAAGGCACAGTAGAAATACAAATGGCTAGCAGTCACAGGAATAGGTGTTTAAGCTACTAGTAATTATATACAAATTAAAATAAGATGTCATTTATTAGGCTGGCAAAAACTAAAAAGACTGATAACATCAAGTGCTGATGAGGATGTGGGCAAATAGGTTCAGTACTCTCACTTGCTGTGGGTGGGAGGGGGAATAAGTGCAGTCCTCCAGCTGGAGATTTGCCAGTACCCACTGGCTTTTAAGATGCGTATTCATTCCAACCCAGCAAGTCTACTCCTGGGAGCCTATCTTAGATAAATGCTTGTAAACACGTTTGAAAAGGCAGTTACGTGGATGCTCACGATGGCACCATTTATAAAAACAAACACTGAAAATATTTTAAATGCCTGCCAGAAGAAGAATGGCTAAATAAAGTAGGAAACACTCAGACTATGAAATACTATGTAACAGTCAATAAGAACTAATTTAATTTACTTAGATTAATGCTGTCTGAGTTTCTGAGATGATGGAAATCTTCTATAATCTGTGCTGTCCAACACAGTAGCCACTAGCCACATGTGGCTATTAAGCACATGAACCAGGTTGGTGTGAATGAGGAATACATGTTAATTTTACTTTTAATTCATTTATATTAAATATTATATTATATTGGGCCGCATAAACTTGGGGGTATCTTTCCTGGAAAGTTTCCACGACATAAAGCTATGACAAAAAAGTGAGCTGCCAAGCAACATGTGTGATCTTCTTTAAGTAAGCCTTTGATCTGGTCCCACTCCCAAATAAATAATTCTATGCATGTGTCTATTTTTGGAAATGCATAGAAAACAGCCTGGAAGGCAACACCACTAACTAATATTGCCAATTACATATAGGGAGGGTGAGAGGCCTAGGGCAGAAAGGCAGGGGGAAGAGGAGCTTTTGTATCATTTTTTGTTTCTTCTTCTCATTGTTTTAGCCTTTTCAGAGAGATGCACTCAGGAATTACTTGTATAATTATAGAAACATACAGCCGGGTGCAGTGGCTCATGCCTGTAATCCTAGCACTCTGGGAGGTCGAGGCAGAAGAATCACTTGAGGTCAGGAGATCGAGATCAGCCTGAGCAAGAGCAAGACCCTGTCTCTACTAAAAATAGAAAAAATTAGCCAGGTGTGGTGGTAGGCACCTGTAGTCCCAGCTATTCAGCAGGCAGAGGCAGAAGGATTGCTTGCTTAACCCCAGGAGTTTGAAGTTGCTGTGAGCTAGGCTGAGGCTACATACAGCACTCTAGTGAGACTCTGTCTCAATAAAAAAAAAAAAGAAAAAAAATAATGAAAAGCTAAAAAAAAAATTACTGCTAAAATTAATATGGACCCACTGATGTCCAAGATGATAGGTATAACTGGATGGGATAGTTTTAGGAACTTGTAACTAGAAATAATTGTTTGAAAGACTTGGTCAACAATGTTCACCTAGTATTTTCAAGCTATTATGTTAAGTGCTGAAGATACAAAAAAGAACAGTAAAATGTTAGCCAGCTTGGATGAAGGGTAATTGGGGAGCGAGGAACAAACCCCAGCAACAGCAAAAGACAGACAAGTTTGGAGGAGCCTCGTAGGCCAGCCCTGAGCCACAGGCAAGAGTTTCCTTCACGTGGTCCTAGACCAGGCTCTCTGGGAACCATCTCTGAGTGCAGGGACAGCAGAGCCCTGGGAAAAGCCACAGGGCCTACAAACCTAAACCCTCTCAAGAATCTCATTCACTTTTCTGGGGTGAGGCTAATGTCTGGAGAGTCAACATATGCATTAAATCACTTGAACAGAGAGCCTTGGCTAGAACAGGGCTCATCAATTAGCAAACCCAGCACCCAAGGTGGCCCAGCATGGTGCCTCATACAAAAGCAGCCTCAGTTAGTGCTTGTGGAATTCAAATACATTACACAATTTAGAGGGTGGGGTGAAAACCTGGGTGGGCACCACAATGGAGGAACATTGGGCAGCTGAGGACCCGACCTGGAAGAAGAGAAACCATATAGTGCCCTTCATTGTCTCGCTTTTGGGGGACAGAGGCAGCTATTAATGGGGTGGCCTGATTTTTAAGGGTAAGGAGGTAGGGCTCTAAGGCCACCTTCCCAAGTGGAGCAGGGGCCACAGAGATGGGTATCACCCAGCCTGGCTTCCAGAAATGCAAATGACCACGTGGAGACCAGAGGCGCCTCAATGGGCTGAATTCATACCACCTCCTCAGGCACAGGTGAGAGACTTCTATCTGCAGGAATCAGAGGAGAGAAGGAGGTGGGGGCTTCCTGTTGCTGTCTAAGTGAGGAGCTAGGAACCAAGATGGGGCCAAGAACCACGGGAACACAAATCACTATCAAGTTGCTGTAAGGTGCTCAAGGTTGGTATTTGTCTCCTGTTGGGTCTGTTTCCCCAAATGATCAGAAGTAAAATCTTTCCGAAAACACTCAAGAGCTTGTCTTTGAGTGGAGAGGCAAGGGAGCTGGGATGACATTTTTCATCACAGCCTGGCTAAGGAAAGGGCTCCACAAGGGAGAGCTTGGGGTGGCCCCTTTACAAGGGTAGTGAGTCCAGGGCCCAGGAGGAAAAGGCCTGTGGATAGTGCTCACAGCCCCCACAGGTGAGGGCTCTCTGAAAAAAAACCAGAGTTCACAGGGATGAACAAGCCTTGGATCACCTGGAAAAAAAAGGCTCTTCTGTGTTGCTCCTGTAGGGTCTGCTTTAGCTGCTCCACGTCACTCTCCAACTTCAGGTACTCGTTCCAAGCATTCTCCATCTCCTATTGGCCAAGGAAATGTTTCTGGTTCTTAGTTTTCCCTGCTTCCCCTGCCCCCCTCCCATGAGCCCCTGTGCTCCTGATCATGCAGACCCAGCCAGAGAAAGAGGGGAGGGGACAAAGTGGGCCTCACACAGGCCTGGAAGGGGAGAGGCAGGAAAGGGAGGTAGTGTGACATCTTCTCATTCATGCTCTGACCCTAGTCACCTGCACTAGACCCTCTTCTACCCTGGGGGTGCTTTGATTCCCAGCCCTGGCAGAAAGGGCCTGCACCACATCAGACTGGCAAATGAAAAAGTACAAATTCTGCTGTCTTAGAGTTAACTGCACACAGATCAAGGAAATAGCCTGAGGTTGCTCTGAGAAATCTGGTCCCTTGGGTGCCATCAGCCATCACGAGCTGCTGATGGTAAGCAGCATAAGACACAGGTGGAGACGGACATGTCACCCTCGGACAAGGGTAAGCTATTATCAGGAGGCAGCCTGGAGAAGTTCTGTCACTCCAAGACTCTCACCCCGGCCAACAACTCAATAACATCTTGGGAGATGAGAAAAGCAGCCCCTTGCCCAGCCCATCCTGAGGGGGAAGTGTCTGCCACCCCCTACGTACAGTGGACTCTCTGGAGAGCTCAGCTCGGATGTGGACAAGGTCCTCCTGCAGCAACCTCTGTTGGTAGGCAATCTTCTCCAGGTGCTGAGGCTGGTCTCGGTACTGCTCCATCTGTCTATGCAACACTTCCAGCACGGATTCTAGCTGATCCTGCACCAAGAAAGGCCAAACAGCTACAGGATAGGGGACAGTCCCCAGAGGCCACCCCACACCACACCAGGAACCAAACGAAGCTGCTGGATCTAACCAAAGCTGCAGGGGCTAGAGCCAAGCAGGGGCTGACAGGACCTCTGAGGCCAACTCTCACTCTATGCATCGGGTGGGCTGGGGAAAGCACCTAACAGCTCTGTGCCTCAGTTCCCTCATCTATAAAGTGGGCACAAAGGCATCTAACTCCTTATGGGATAAACTATAAGGATAAATCAAAAAGTAGACAGAAAACTCTCTAAGCTCTTAGGGAAAAGGGTATGTTAAAAACTATCACCATCACATATATAATGCCTTATTAAAATGCAGAAAGAAAAAAGGCCACTTTAAGAGTATAAGAGACCAGGCCGGGCGCAGTGGCTCACGCCTGTAATCCTAGCACTCTGGGAGGCCAAGGTGGGAGGATCGCTCAAGGTCAGGAGTTCAAGACCAGCCTGAGCAAGAGTGAGACGCCATCTCTACTATAAATAGAAAGAAATTAATTGGCCAACTAAAAATATATAGAAAAAATTAGCCGGGCATGGTGGCGCTTGCCTATAGTCCCAGCTATTCGGGAGGCTGAGGCAGAAGGATTGCTTGAGCCCAGGAGTTGGAGGTTGCTGTGTGCTAGGCTGACACCACAGCACTCTACTCCAGGCAAAGAGTGAGACTCTGTCTCAAAAAAAAAAGAATTGGGGTGGGGAGAGAGCTGCAGTACTTTGAACAAGTAGGCTGAGGTCTCCCTATAAGTTTTCCCTCTAAGAGAGAAACCCTCAAGAAACGCCATTTAAACACAAAGACATTGTTCTGGATAAACTAACACCTGTTGTTCAATACTAACATGAGAGTCCAGTTTACATCTCAGGAAAGATAGGACAAAATGCCCCTTCACCCATCCCAAGATTATGCAAAACTGATGTGTACTTTGTTCTCCTTGAGGGCTCGTATCTTGTCTTCCAAGTCCTGGAGGATCCTGTCTTGTTCACAGAAGATGCTCAGTTTGACCTACAAGCAAGAACAGGTTAAAGAGGGCCTGGGAAGGTGAGAAGAGGGCAAGGCCTTGGGAGTGTGATCAGAAAGGCTTTGGTATAGAACCATCCAAACCCTGCCTGCAGCCGCCCACCCTGGGTCTGGGTCAGGAGGTGGCCGAGGGGTCAGCACCTCACTCTGCTCACTCACATCAATGTCACTCTCGGCTATCTTCACAGGCTTCAGACTTCGATCCTTGAGAAGGTCTCGGCCTGTCATCTGGGAGGTGAACAATTTAAAAGAGATTTGACCGTGGTGTTTGGGATCAGAGCTCAGGAAGGAAAGGGTGTGGAAGTCCTTGGCAGTGACAGGTAGGGTAGTGGCATGGACAGAAACTTGGGCAATACCTGCTTTATCTCTATGCCTTTTTCATTTTAGTAAAAAAAAAAAAAAAAAAACCAAAATCTTTTCATGATCCAGGTAACACTTATAAATTCCTCAAAGTAAAGAAAATGCAGACATTTGAGTTATAGGATCATCAATTTTAGAAGCATATATTTGCCCAAAACGAGTGTGATAAAATCGATATGAATCTTGGAAGATTTGCCACTGATAAGACAGAGGTTTGCTACTGAACTTGGAGATAAACACATGGTACAGAAGTCCATCACCCCCTGCTCAGGGTAGTGGGGTGGGAGGGCCAGAAGGAACAAGCAAACCCCTGAGCACTATCAACCCTTAGTTCGTGGAAGTCTCTGCGCAGCCCACTTCCCCATGAGTAAAGCCAGCCTTCCTCATCCTACGCTACTTGGGAAAATGACCGGCCAAGGGAAGAAGGAACCTAGAGAGTTCCCAGCTGGGTTTTTTAATTGATCCCTGAGTCTAGGGTGTACTTGTTACATGTTCCCTTGTCCTGTCAAGAAAGGAAACCACAAAGCAATAGACAAAAGTCACCCAAACTGCCAATGGGATTTCACAACATTTCCTATCCCTTGCTTGACTCACAGTGGGCAACACGTTGTCCATCTCTCAGTGACTCCTGAACAGCTAAATCCAACTCATTCCTTGTTTTCATTTCCCCTAATCTCCTTCTTGCCAAAAGCTGTGCAGGGATGGAGGGGGATGACTTTTTCAGATGTGCCCCCCAAAGCCAAGACAAGGTCAGGGACAGAGAGGTCTAACGTGTCGCATGTCGGGAGGCCATCTCACTGAGCTCCATTCTGCAGATCTGGCCAGGAAAACAGAGGGTGGGGCTAGCTGCATCGGAGACAGGTGGTGTATGTGCTACGAAGAAGGTCCCAGCATGGACGGACAGACAGCTGCTGGAGAGATGGCCCTCTGATCTCTCCTCTGGGAGAGATCAGTAAGCCTGAGAGGACCATCTGGGAGGACCTGTAAGTCTGTCAGTGTGAATCAGAAGCAGAAATATACTGGCAAACCTTACCCTTAGTGCTCAAGCCCTTCATGCATCCCTCTCCCAGCGAATCATCATCAGCACACCCAAAGGTCAAGGGAAAGTGACCTCTCCCTGCCTTGATTCTGGGCTGCAGACACACCTCCACCCACTCCCATGGTTCTTTTGGTCCATCACACAGAAGAGGGTGGGGACCATTGTTTTGTCTTCGTAAAGTCAGCTCTGAACATAAGACCTGGCACAAACTCAGCAAATGCTTATTGAATTGCAAAAAGGTCAAAGGGGAACACATGTAGGTTGGTGTTGTAGAGTTCCTGGAAAAAATAGAAATCCCGCCAAATTCTGCTCTTCAAACTGGCACATTACATGTATACACACAGTTGCAGAACACGTGGACTAAGCAGCGATTCACAAACAAACAGACTGTGCTGTCTCCTGCAATGGGGGGGGGGAGGGGGTAGGGACAGGAGTGAGGAGAGGAGTGGGGAGGAAGGGTGTGGAATTAATCCTGGTGAACCACAAGCAGCTGAACTTCTCAGGTAGGACTTGGGCTTAAACTCAGGGGAAACCAGGAAAAAAGCAGGTGAAAGCCGTGAAGTCTTCGCTCTGTCACATCAAAGTGGGAGGACAATGAGTTTATCTATTCTCCAAAGGGTCTGACCCTTGGCTCATTTCCTGGGTAGAAATCATTTCCAAATGAGGATTTGAGGATTTTTTTCCCTCCAGCAAAACTCTTCACCTTATTTCACAGAAGCTTTTTACAGAGGATATCTTTTTGATACTTAAATAACAAGGCAGAAAATCTAACCGAGCGAAGCCTCATTTATCCAGCACCATCAGGAAAGGAATGAGACATGCTACACAAAAAGGGCATTTTGAGCAAGCTGGATCTTCTAAATGATACTTTTTGATGGAAAGCTTTCTAAAAGTATGCCCTTTGCTGCCTCCATAGAATACTGCATATACATTCAACCCCTGCCCCCAGGTTATTAGTAATCCCTCTTTTTTAAGAAGTAGATTTCTTTTGTCCCCTTTTATAAATAACCGCTGCTTATAAGATGTTGTAAGGAATTCAAAGAACTAAAAGCTCAATGGAAAGGAGCCAGTTCTGTCTCTTCCCTCCCTTTAACTGGGTTTGGTGCCCCCCAGGGTGCTCCTCCCACGCTGTGCCTGCTGCTGCTCTACTACTCAGCACACCAGACTAGGATGTTCTGTTTGCTCATCTGTCTCTCCTCACTAGACAGTAACCTAATTAGGGGTGACTGTGGAGGCTGATGTATTTTCTCTGTATCCTTAAAGCCAGCCAGGACCTAGCATATCGAGGCTATTTGGGCAATATTTGCTTAGTGAGTTCATAAACGTATCAAAATAAAGTGAGCTGGCTCTGCTTCCTATGGCTTTAGAGCACAGGCTCAGTGACAGCTGTTTACACACAGCTCGGAGGCCCTTTAAGCTTCCGAATTTAGCTCTGTTCCAGAGAGCCAAGACTACTAAGAAATACTATATCCACAGTAGTATGTTACTCTAATTTTCCTTTTAAAAGTGTGCTTTATAATAGCAATATTTAAATTCATATAAAACATTAACTATGGCTGGGCGTGGTGGCACGTTCCTGTAATCCCAGCTACTTGGGAGGCTGAGGCAGAAGAATTGCCTGCACCAACCTGGGAAATAGAGTGAGACCTGTGTCAAAAAAAACAAAGTAAAATAAAATTTCAACTATGGGTCCTCCCAGCATCTCTGTCACTGGAAAAAGTAAAAGTCTGTGGGCACTCATCCATTTGAAAAAGTCTCTGCAACAGAAGGGAATTAAAGCCACCCCCCCCCCCCAGGTATCTTACCTCCCCTTCACCACATCCTAACACACTTCCTTGGGGCTCAGGATGGTTGGACACAACACCTGCTTCCCAACCTGCAGCCTTCCTTGGGATGCTATGAGAGTTGGCCATGCTGTAGTCGCTACTTCTGTATCAGTCAAAGGGGGTATCGGGTGGCACCGTGTTCTAGTTTAGCTCTAGACTGTTATCCCAATATCAACACCTTGCCCCCCCAAAAGAGCCACCTTAATCCCAGGACCACAGTGGGATCTGAGGATACCTTGGCTCCTGCATGGTGACCAGCTACTGCTGCTCCCTCCCAAGAAACTCATGCTCAACTCTGTCTAGGTGAGCCCTTGCCGTGGAGGCAGACAAGCGAGAATGGAAACACGACACAAGCTGGTGGCAAGCCAGGCAAGCTCCCCCACCCCTTGGCAGCACAAAAGATGAAGTCACAGAACACCACAGATGAGAGGCTCAGCCTGGTGCATCAGCCAAAATGCTGAAGAGCGCTTCAATTTAAAGAAAATAAACCAAAATGACTTGCGGGAAGCCTGGGGCGGTCAGGAGAGCAACTGGTTAAGCAAGTGATGGAGCCGGCACTGAGCCAGAAGCAATGGAATGGCCCCGCTTGGAGACACGGATCAGATCATCTTACGCTTCTCCTGGGCCGACAGCCCCGTGCTGACTTCTTCAGCACTTTGTAAAGCACGTTGATCAAAGGTTCATTATTTTTAATCTGTTCCAAACAAAAAGGCAAATATAACAGAACACAACAAGTAAGACATCAAATGACACTTGAAGCAGCCAGAATTTGGGGGACTGGCGAAGTGAAAACTTTAAGGAAGATGTGAGTTGTGCAACTAAAACGACCAGGTCCGAATCTTGGTGATGCTCCTTCCTGGACTTCAGTTCTCTCCTCTACAAAATGGGGAATAAGACGCTGTGTGAAGGGATCTTTGTGCAGGCTGGTTTAAGTGAGTGTGGATTTCAGTGCTCATTTTCTTCCTGGCTCTGCTGCAGAAGGCAAGGGGGAACACGACAAAAGGGAGCTTTGCTTCTTCCTTCGTTCCCCCCCCATCACATTCTGTAAGAGATCAGTTTGAAGCAGTGCCAGGCATTAGTCTCACCCCCACCAAATATTATCCACTTTAAGTTCCTCAGAACCCATCACAGGGGCTGCCATACCTGTGATGCATCTAAATGATTATAGCTTACCAATGGTCTCAAATGTTTACAGCTCCTTTCAGGGAACATTGTCCCCACACTCTAGGAAAGTGGATCTCAACCCTGGCTGAACACTGGAATCACCTGGGAAGCTTTAAAAAATGTTGATGTCTGAGTCCCACCCCAAGAGATTCTGATGTAACTGGTCTGGGATGGGGCCTGGGCCTTGGAATTCTTAAACACCCTTCTGGGCGATTCTAACATGAAGTTAGGCTTGAGAGCTGCTGCTCTAAAACAGGGGTTCTCAAACTCTAGTGTGTGTGAGAATCACCTGGAGGGCAAATACTCAGATTTGCTGGGCCCCACCCGTGGAGGGTCTCAAGTAGCAGGTCTTGGGTGGGACCCAAGATTTTGCATTTCTAACAAATTCCCAGATATTGCTGACGCTTCTGGTCTGGGGAATCATACTTTGAGAACCACTACTTTGAAACAATGTTTCTCAACCCTGGCTGCTTCACATTAGAAATACCCAAGGAGATTTTAATTTTTTTGTTGTTGTTAAAGAGTAATATACTTGAGTATTAACAATTAAATCCAGTCTCTAAGGGGTAGGACCCCAGCATCTATATTCATTTTTAAAGCTCTTAGCAGTTCTAGTTCATGGACAGAGTTAATAATCTCTGCTCCAAAACAACAGACCTCAAACCTTAGTGTGCACAAGAATCACACCAGAGCTTGATTTAAAAATGCAGAATTCTGGGCACCAGAGGTTCTAATCCAAAATCTAAAACCCTCCATATCTGGTGTTTTTATTTTTTATTTTTATTTTTTGAGACAGGGTCTCACTCTGATGCCCTGGTTAGAGTGCAGTGCCATCGCCATAGCTTGCTGCAACCTCAAACTCCTGTGCTCAAGCGATCCTTCTGCCTCAGTCTCCCTAGTAGCTGGGACTACAGGCATGCACCACCATGGCAGTTAATTTTTCTATTTTTTTGTAGAGACGGGGTTTCGCTCTTGCCCAGGCAGGCAGACCTGCATTTTTTTTTATCAGGTCCCCAGGTGATCCAGTAGGTGGCATCCCCAATTACAACTTAAGAAACTCTGTCCCAGGAGCTGACTTCAGAAACAGACCCTGAGCAAAGAAGCTCTGATCTGTGGCTCAAACTGGCAGGATGAGACCAGAGTCCAATAGACCTGGAGCCATTGATGGCACCTCCCTCACCAGGGATAAAGACCTCTTTGGGATTGACTGAAACCTTCTCTGCCTACAAAGGGTACCCACCTGAGTGGCAGCAGGTACCCTCCTGCACCTCACCTTCCCGGCTGTTTGAGCTGTCAACAACAGTGAACCGCTACATCCCACATTTCTCACCCAACTAAGGTATAGGGTTCTAACAAACAGAATTTCAATACCAGAAATACAATTCAACAAATACAACTTTAGGGTGGACAAAGCACATAGCATACGGAAAAAGGAAGACAGGGGTGAAGTCAGTTACTAGGTTCAAATTCCAGCTGTATAACTTTGCAGAAGTTACTTAACTTCTCTAATACTTGGATTCCTGGTTATGACATAGGGACAATAATTCCTATTGCCCAAGGTTGTTCATAGGATTAAATAAGATACATGAACATCAAGTGCCCAAATACTGCCAGGCAGGAACAGATGCTTAATCATTGTGGAGTCCTTTTCACCCTGGCATCACTGAGTAAAACGCCAGGGAAGTAAAGATTTCCAAAAAAACACATTAACATAAGTGACTACTAAGAGAGTGGAGTGTGCCCTTGTTTGATCACTTGGCACCACCGAGGAATGCTTATTTCAGGAAGAAAAAGCTCCACAACATGTAAGCAAACCACCACCACCAACTGATTCTGGAAGCTGTGTGCATCAACTGATCAGAGGAGGAGATGGCCTCTGGGACAGGGACATGGGGGACCCTGAGTCAGCATGGTGGGGACAGGGAGCGGTCAGCAGGTCAGATGCCAGGCACGGAGACTCCACCTCCAGGGAGCCTTATCTCAACTCACCGCCCTCCCCCAGGACCAGGGAGGGAACCTCTCACAAGCAGCTGGTCCAGGGGGCTGTGCTTGCCTCTATTTTATGCCCAGGGTGGTCTACAGAGCCCATTCAATTGTGATAGTGTTCACGGAGGCCCTCATCTCAGGGACATTTTGTCCCAGTAGGCCTTGGGCTTTCCCTAATCCAACACCCATCCCACTCAGTCTCATCTAGCCTCTGTTATATCCCAGTGACAGGAAATTCACTCCACCCAAGGTGGTCCTTTTAGAAAAGTCTTTCATCCATTAAACTCGAACTTACCTACTTGTAGCTGCCATCCACTTAATTCCCTTTTAGGGCCACAGAAAACACAGGGTGTTTTCCCAGAGCTTTACAGACTGCCTCTACGCTTCTCCTGAATTGTCCCTAACTCCATCACTCTGCACTGTAGCTGTGCCAGCTGCTGCTGTTTCTTTTCTCTGCCCAGCATGCTTTCCTATTAGGAAACTCCTCCCTCACTCCATGGGATGCTGGGTGGTAAGGAAGCGAACCTGGGTTTGCAAGGGGCCACCTTCCCTGCCTGTGTCAAGGTGGCCCTTGTTCCCCAGGAAAGCAGGAGGCTGGCACACCAAGGAAAGTACAACAGTGACATGTGGCCTAAGCTCCTTGAATGTAGCCCCTGGCTATGTGTATTAGTATATTTCTTTTTTATTTACAGGTTGATTTGGATTTCAGAACCTACAAACAAAGGCACCCCACCGGCTGGGCGCGGTGGCTCACGCCTGTAATCCTAGCACTCTGGGAGGCTGAGGCGGGTGGATCACTCAAGGTCAGGAGTTCAAAACCAGCCTGAGCAAGAGCGAGACCCCCGTCTCTACTAAAAATAGAAAGAAATTAATCAGCCAACTAAAAATATATAGAAAAAATTAGCCAGGCATGGTAGCGCATGCCTGTAGTCTCAGCTACTTGGGAGGCTAAGACAGGAGGATCTCTTGAGCCCAGGAGTATGAGGTTGCTGTGAGCCAGGCTGACGCCATGGCACTGTAGCCCGGGCAACAGAGTGAGACTCTGTAT
>CAUYPO010128322.1:0-20415 GCA_963574435.1 Cheirogaleus major
TGTCAATTTCAGACCAACAATTATCAGTAGCTTCATCAGTGTTGGAATCACTTGAAAGCACCGCCACCTTGCGCTTCCTTACAGGTCTAATAATTTCACTGTCAGTAGAATCAGTAGAATTGTCTCCGGAATCATCAAAACAGTCATCCGCATCTTCGATCTCATTAGGAATATCTGGTAAATTATTGTTAAATACTTCTGGAAGTGTATCAGTTTTGTTGGTTTCCTTCCTTTTTCTGAGAGAGGGCATTTCTAAAAGCGCCAGGAACTTGAAGACGAAGACTATTCGAATGACCAAAATACAATGTAACTGCAATGCTTTATGGGTTCATGCAATAACATAGTTTTTCGTAGATTGACCTGCATGGTTTCCACCAATGAGATCGCTTCATTCGATGTGGACAAGACAGTGTGTTGACATCTAAGGTCCATAACAGATGGTGAGTAAAAAACGAGAAAACTCGTGAGCGGTCCTTAACAGATGGCAGCAAAACACAAGAAGACTCGTGAACGGTACACAATGTGTTAAGTGAGGTACCTAGAATAGGCAAATTCATAAAGACAGAAAGTAAAATAGAGCTTGCTAGGGACTAGGGGGAGACAGAAAGAGGGATTTATTGTTTAATGGGTACAGAGATTTTATGGGTGATAAGAAAGCTTTGGGGTTGGTCCAAATGCAATGGTGTTTACAACTAATTGATCACAACCAGTTACAGATTCCTTTGTTCCTTCTCCACTCCCACTGCTTCACTTGACCAGCTTTAAAAAAAAAAAAAAAGAAAGCTTTGGGTATAGTACAGATAGATGCGTGATGGTTACAAAACATTGCAAATATATTTAATGTCACTGAATTATATACTTACAAATGGCTAAAATAATAAATGTTATGTGTATTTTACCAGAGTAAAAGATGTTAATCATTAATTTACCATATGACCCAGCCTTGGCTTCTCAAAGTGCTAGGATTACAGGCATGAGCCACCATGCCTTGCTGATTAACCATGCTTTTTATGCCCTTCAATTAGTATAAATAGTGGACGGTATGTATCTTACCCAGCATAATGAATTTCTATACTTCTGTTCCCAAATTTAAGGGGAAGATAAAAATAACAAAGTGCAGAATTTGTGAATCATTTTGAGTCATTTTACCAGTGAGCAGTTCTATCCACGTTTGGACAGTTTCTGTGGGTTCAGTTGCTTTGATGTGTTTGAGAGTTTCATCCAGTAAAACGTCACCTGTTGGGCTGTCTGACTTTAGCAGTACCTTTGAGGAAAGAAGAAAGAAGGGACCTTGATTCATTCACTTCATTCAAGTTAAAATCTTTCAATATATCATATATACATTATTGGCAAGTATTACAGGACATGTAAAGAAGCATACTATACTGTCCTTGCCCTCAAAAAGTTTAAAATCTAGTATGGGGTGACAGTGAAAAGATAAAAACAATATTTGAAGTGGGCTCTAGTGACAAACTGGATATGAATGCTAATGGAGAATATATTCAATAATAACTCTTTCAGTCTGGATAATCAACTTTTGAAGCCATTATAAAGGCAGGAAGCCAGTTTTTGGGAAAGGTTGATAAGTTTGATTTTAGCTGATATGGGATAGCTAAGTTGAAATGTCTAGGCAATAGTTAAATAAGTTCCAGTTCCTGGAGGTATAAAAAGAAGACATACCTAGAAATTTGGGTGTTAATCTCATTGAGCTGACAAGTGAAGCTGTAAAGGTAAATGATATCTCTAAAAGGACAAAAAAATCACTGAAAGGAATATAAACTGAGACATGGGTGTTAAGGAATGGAGAAGTAAAGGAAATAGGGTACAGTCAGAGAAGAAAGAGAATATGATACAACAAAGGCCAAGAATGGAGAAAATTTCAAGTGCAAGGAGGTGATCAAAAGTATCAACTGCCACATATAGGTTAAAAGAGAAAAATAAATTGAAGACTGAAAAGCAGCTGATGATACCTAAGAATCATTTCAGTAGAGTACTTAGGAGGACAGAGAAGTTATGAGTGGACAAAATGAGTAAGAAAATGGATACAAGAGTATAGATAGTTGAAGAGGACTTGCAGTAAATGGAAAGAGAGAAATTGAATAGTTATTGAAGAATAACCAGGGTTAATCAAAGACTGACCTGACCCACAAGATTACCTATACTATAATACTCTATTTCATAATATTATAGCTATAGATATAGAGGGAGTTTAATCAACAGCACTAAATGTGATTCTTCTGCACAGAAAAGGAAGACAAAACCATGAACTTCCTATAACTATTTTATTTATTTTATTCTATTTAATTTATAAGGGGTGGGAGGTTGTGAAGAGGGGTGCTCACTTGCCTTGTTTTTGTTGAGACAGTCTCACTCTGCCACCCTGGGTAGAGTGCAGTGCGTCATTGTAGCTCACTGTAATCTCCAACTCCTGGGATCTAAGCAACTCTTCTGCCTCAGCCTCCCAGGTAGCTGGGACTGCAGGGGCCACAACACCTTGCTGGGTTTTTTTTCCTTTCTTTTTGGTGGAGATGAGGTCTCACTCTTGGTCAGGCTAGTCTCAAACTCCTGAGCTCAAGCAATCTTCCTGCCTTGGCCTCCCAGAGTGCTAGGATTACAGGCATGAGCCACTGTGCACCCGCTGTGCATAGTCTAACTCTTTAGACTATGGATACTACTCCTTCTGCTATAGGATAATTAAATCTGTTTAGACAATGGGACTGCTGAATCAGTGATACTTATCTTGTCTCACTACTCAAATCTTCCTATTCTTCCAAAATGTACTGTTGGTATTTGCCTATCCATAAATTAAGAGGATGTTCAAAGAGAATGCCATACCTTTCTGTCTAATAGTCGCTTCTTACGCATGGTGGGGGGTTCAAGATAGATTCGACCCCGCATAGCCAGCTCTATCAGGATGCCCCCTCGTAGGCCAGATGATATGCAGTCATTCCAGAAAGATGTGTAACCCTAGGAAAGAGGAAAAGAGAAGGGAAAGATTGTTCTGAAAAGGATACTGACTTCCAGCAGGTACCCTAAGAACGGGCTATTTTGTTGTGATTCATTTCACGTCACACTACATAAACTCAAAGTATAGAATAAGAGAAAAGAATGTTTTTTAAGCCTCTTAACACCCCAAAATATGACTTTCTGACTTCAAGCTCTTTGGTGAATTCCTATGGTTTGGCTGTTAGTTAATAATCAGCATGCCAAATTTTAATTTTTGAGAAGAATTTTGGCTTTTTTGAAATCTCTTTCCCATGACTCTAAATCTTAGAGTGGAGTAAGAGTAAGACAAGAAGAAAAAAGTATAAACCATTTGAGCCTTTTACTCCTCCTAGATATGTATTAATTGGAAGCTATTTTGATGGGAGATATACTAGAAAACCACTGTAGTTAAGTGCCTTAGGTACATTACTTAACCTTTCTGAAGTACCATGTCCTCATCTGTAAAATGCAGATACTAGTTAGTATCTATTTCAAGAAGTTTGTTGTGAGGATTAAATGAGATGAAATATATGACAAAGCATTTAGTATATTGCCTGGCATACAGTAGGCAGTTAAATGTTAATTTCCCCTCCCAAAAGCTATAGGGAATATACAAAGACATATATGAGAGCCACTGTCCTAAGGAGCTGAAAATCTAGCTGGAAAGACCATGTAAACTCGAGGCAAGTTCTGTGACAATATAACATTTAAATAAAAGCTCCACAGAAAAACTAGAAGAGATTGTCATAATTGACTGTTAAAAGTTTGGTTTGAATGACAGTTCTTCAAATTATAAATCACTTTAGGGCTAGTCAAGAGCCTGTAAGGGACTTGAGATGGGGTTTGAAGGATAGGTTGAATTTGGCAGACAGGGAGGGTTTTCCAGATGAAGGAAATCATCCAAATTCTACCTTTTCTTCAAAGGGCATTCTAAGCAAAAGTGTCAGGAGAGAGACCTCATATACATTATACAGCTCTAATTCAAGGTTTTAAAGAGAAACCATGAGATCAAGTTGGTTAGGGTCAGGCTATGGAAAGTTTTGATGCTTTGGGTTTTTTTAGTGAAAGGCAATAGGGAATCCTAAACGTTCTGAGCAAGGAGTTATAATGAACATAACAAAGACCCATCAGACTTACTAGAACTGTTCAATATTCTTTAGCTACCTTTGGCTGTAGCATTCCTCTCTCACTGAAGAGAAACTAGGTGAGATGGTGGCAGGGAGGTTCTAGCAGGGCTTTACACATCAGCAAAGAGTTGAACTAAATAATTACTATTAATAGCAGTAATGTCTAATATTTATTGAATACTTACTTTGTACTAGATTTGTGTTAAGCTTTTTTACATGCATTATCTAATTATATCTTCACAACAACTCTATAAGGGAGGTACTACTGTTATCCACACATCAAAGATGAGAAAGCTAAGACTTATAGAGGTTATATAACATAGCATAACAGAGGTCACAAAGCTAACTAAAAGAATTTTTTTTTTTTTTAATTTTTTTTTTTTTGAGACAGAGTCTCACTCTGTTGCCCGGGCTAGAGTGCCGTGGCGTCAGCCTAGCTCACAGCAACCTCCAACTCCTGGGCTCAGGCGATCCTCCTGCCTCAGCCTCCCGAGTAGCTGGGACTACAGGCATGCACCACCATGCCCGTCTAATTTTTTTCTATATATTTTTAGTTGGCCAATTAATTTCTTTCTATTTTTAGTAGAGACGGGGTCTCGCTCTTGCTCAGGCTGGTTTCGAACTCCTGACCTTGAGCGATCCACCTGCCTCAGCCTCCCAGAGTGCTAGGATTACAGGCGTGAGCCACCGCGCCCGGCCTAAAAGAATTTTTTATTTAAAAATTTTTAAATTCCATTTTTCGTTTTTATTGGCTAGGAAGTTATGCATTCTTCTCCTTTAGAAGTTACCCTTGAAATTTTAACATGCATTATCATTAATTTAAAATTAACAAAATCTAAATTTTAAAAATTAATCAATATTTTAACCATCCATTCTCCTAATTGTCCAATATTTTATCTTTTTATTACCTTACAAATTAGATATCATCATCATCATCATCATTATTTTATACAGGTAGCACTTGTTTAGATTTACTCAGATGCTCACCAATTTCTTTGCTCACTGTTCCTCCTTGCATCTTAGACCTCCTTTCTGGTATCATTTTCCTTTTTCCTAAAGTAGAATTTCCTTAAGTGAAAATCTGTTGGAGGCAAACTCTATTTTGTTTATCTAAAATATCTTTGTTTCACTCTCATTCTTTGTTTTTAATTTTGTTTTTCTTTTTCTTTTAATTTGACATCCTACCATTGAAACACTATCATTCTTGAAAGATACTTTCTCTGGACATAAAATTCTAGGTTGATGGGTTTTCTCTTATGTTGAAGTATGCCCTCCTTTTGTAGCTTCCAACGTTGCAGTGAGAAATTTATCATTCTTATTGATTGTGGTTTCCTTGTAGGCGATGTGGTCCTTTAAGATCTTCTGTCTTGGTGTTTTGCAGTTTGGCTACAACATGACTATGTGATTTACTTATTCTGTTTGGTATAAGTTGTGCTTCTTGTATCTGTGAGTTCATTTCTTAGTTATCAAAAATTCTCAGCTCTTATCTATAAGAATTTTAGCTTTCCTCTATTTTCTTTATTCTTTTCTTTCAGGGACTTCAGTGTTTCTTATTTTAACCCTTATGTCTTTTAATTTCTTTTTTATATTTTCCAGTTGCTTATTCTCTGTATTGCTTTCTGGAGAGGTTTTTTATTTTTTTATTTTTTGAGACAGAGTCTTGCTCTGTTGCCTGGGCTAGAGTGCCGTGGCTTCAGCCTCGCTCACAGCAACCTCAAACTCCTGGGCTCAAGCAATCCTCCTGCCTTAGCCTCCCAAGTAGCTGGGACTACAAGCATGCACCACCATGCCTGGCTAATTTTTTCTATATATTTTTAGTTGTCCAGCTAATGTTTTTTCTATTTTTAGTAGTGACGGGGTCTCGCTCTTGCTCAGGCTGGTCTCAAACTACTGAGCTCAAATGATTCACCCTCCTCAGCCTCTCAGAGTGCTAGGATTACAGGCGTGGCCAACCACGCCTGACATCTGGAGAGTTTTTAATAAAAATATCTGGCTTCTAATTTACTAATTCTTTCTTCATGCATATCAAATATGTTAAACTATTCCTGAAATTTTGATTTCAACAATATTTCATTTGTAAAGTTCTATTTAGTTATTTTTCACATTTGCCTGGTTATTTGTGATCATTTCTTTTTGATATTCATTTTGTGATTCATTTCTTTAAAATGTCATAGATATTTTATACTGTATGATTATTTTAATATCTGATAATATATGAGGGCTTTGATATCTGATAATATCTGAGGACTTGTTATTTGTTATTTCTGTTGATTCTTTCTCAAGTTTGTTTGTATGTTTGATGATCTTTATTTTATATATATATATTTTGAGACAGGGTCTCTCGCTCTGTTGTCCTCGCTAAAGTGCCATTGCATCATCATAGCTTACCGCAACCTCAAACTCCTGGGCTCAAAACAATCCTCCTGCCTCAGCCTCCTGAGTAGTTGGACTATAGGTGCATGCCACCATGCCCAGCTAATATTTCTATTTTTTGTAGAGAAGGGGTCTCACTTCTGCTCAGGCTGGTCTTGAACTTCTGACGTCAAGCAATCCTCTCGCCTCAGCCTCTCAAAGTGCTAGGATTACAGGTATGAGCCACTGTGCCTGGCCTATTTTTTATTTTTTTTAAAGGAAAGGTCTTGCTATGTTTGCCCAGACTGGTTTTGAACTCCTAGGCTCAAGCAATCGATCCTCTTGCCTCAGCCTCCCGAAGAGCTGTGACTACAGGTGCATGCCACTACACCTGGCTCGTTTGATGATCTTTGATTATTAAGAGGTTCACATTTAATGTTTTGTGAATCTGTGAGATTCTAGAGGCCTAAATTGAGAATATCTTCCTCCAGAGGGGAAGACCTGCATTTGTTTCTGCTGAGAGCCAAGTAAGGGAGGATTAGGAGAGTGCCACACAACTGGGGACCACATTTAAACCTAGTTTCCCCACTTTACCTCAACCCCAGAGTTTATTCTTGACTGCTCAATTCCTGAATCTCAAGACTGATTTGTTAATTTGCCCCAGTACAATCTGGTTTTCATGTTTGCTTATTGCTCACCTCTTTGATTTTAATTCTGGTGTTTGTTTGAGGGCCCTTGAAAATTATCTCTACTTTTCAAGGCTCAATAATAAATTGAAAATTAAGCTTATTCAAGACTTAATATGTGACCACCATACTGCCAAGGCTAGAGGTCCTCCAATTCTATTTTTTCCCCTTCTATAGCCAGGGTGATCCTTAAGCTCAAGTGTAATTATATAACTCCTTTCCCATGCTTAAAAAACTTTCAGGCCGGGCGCGGTGGCTCACGCCTGTAATCCTAGCACTCTGGGAGGCCGAGGTGGGCGGATCGCTCTAGGTCGGGAGTTCGAAAAAAACTTTCAGATGCTCTTCCCAACCTTCAGGATTGAGTCAGAATGGCTTAGTATAGCACTCAAACTGGCAGTTGCTTACTAGTCTCCTCTTTGGTCTTTCCCCCCTAGAATACTATGCTCTGGCTATCCTGAACTATTTTAAGGGCTCTTAATGCAGCATTTTTGCCTATTGGCTTTTGCATACACTGCCTTCTCTGTCCAGAGGAACCAATACTTTTCTTTCCCGAACTCCTTCTTGTACTTAAACATCGAGTACAGGGTGACATCTTCCATGTAACCCTCTCCAACATTGTTTTCTACTTCACTCCACCCTCTGGATTAGGTTCCTCAGCTGGGAGTGCCTTCTCTCATATCATCTATTAAATCACATTGCAATCAACTGTCCTCACCAGAGGCTAAATTCCTTCAGGAGCAAATATCCCTCATGACTGACAGCACCTGCTCAATAAATATTTCTTGAATGCTTGAAAGTAAATATGTTAACCTGGAAAAAGCTCAGCTTGAATCATAAATATCCCTTAGACATCTCCAAATTTCCTGAGGGCCTGATCTTTGACTCAAGGTTGGGATTAGTTCTCTCCCTTGTCTGTCTCATGGCTACTCCAAGAGTTATATCTGTGACTCCTTTTTAAGGAAGAGTAGGCTATTTTTTGAGTTTAACATTTAGTGTTTTACAAGTTAGCTGCCTAATTAAGGTTAAAGTATAACTTACTTCAGAACACATAACTTTGGCATAATTTATATATAATCTGGGTGACTTTGTAAATCTTAGCAGGTGTGCAAACATTTTAGCCAGTATTAAAGCAACTGGAGGAAAGTTTTCCTTTGTTTTCTCATTTCCTCCTGACCACATAACTTCTGATTCAGTGACAGTGATGTCACATTGTCAACATAACTATAAATGAGAAGCACTGTAAAGAAAGAAGCAATGGAAACCAGGATGTAGAAACTGTATGTTTTTGGTTATCACCTTTTTCCATCCTATTCAAAACATGTAAAACTCCCCAAATGGGTTTTTTAAAAAACCTCTTTTTATTGAGTGATATGCAATAATAGACAAAGGTATAAAAATGCACAGGTAGGGCTTTAAGAAAATAATTATAAAACAAACACCTGTATAACGAGAAGAAAGAGACTAGATATAGAAAAAGATAATCACTGAGAAAGAGAGAATATGATGGTACATTTCCCCTATCTACTATCAGTACAGATGACCAAGAGAGACTAAAATATTTTCATCTATGGTAACAGAACAGATTCACGATACGAATCCAGGTGTATAAAAATTCCCAGAGTAGCCTAGTGTTAAGGAAATATATAGTTATTTAAATTTAAAGGTCCTTTTTCCTGTAAATGTATCTATCTAGCTTGGTGAATTCTCAAACCATCCATAATAAAGATTCTGTTAATAAGGACTAATGCTTTGGTATGTCTGAGCAGGAAGATCTAGTACACACATACTAAAGTTCATCCTTTGATCATTAAATATGAGGGAAAAGAGAAGAAATATTTTTGACTTACTGAAACAGAAGTAATTGCACACTGTCTCATGACCAATGGAGAATCTTAAAGGATTGGCAGAATGAAATCTTTGGATAGTGGATTTTCTTTTGTCCCAATTATAAAATATACAATTGTAAAAAAAAGATCACATTATAGAAGTGGATAATTTAGAAGGTGAAAGTCTTCTGGAATTTTATCCCTTTCAGATGACCACTATTAACAAACTTTAGTGGATATTTTTCTAAATTTTTACATACATATTCCATAGAGATTTATATCTATTAATATTATTTACAGAAATGAGATTACACTGAGTGGCAACTTTTTTCACTTACTCATTATTTTGGATATCTTTCTTTTTTTCTTTTTTTTTTCCATCTTTAAGTGACACAATCTGTTGTTTGGATATCTTTCCATATCAGTAAATACATATCTTCTCATTGACTGAAATGACTGCATAGTATTACATTTTAGATGCATTATAATTTATTTATCTAAGCCTCTACTGATGTACATTCAGATTGCTTACATTTTTTGCTATTACAAAAAAAATGCTACAAAGAAATATTCATTTGTATTTCAGTTGAATAAATTCCTAAAGAAAATTTTGGGTCAAAGATTACACATATTTAAATTTTTGATAATGTCATTTTGCTCTTACAAAAGGTTGGGCAATGGGAGTTCAATAAATTCAGACAGTCAACACTTTATGCTGAATTTCTGTTTAGCCAAGTATTCAAAGTGTCCTTCCTTCCTTATTTAAACTTCCTTGAAGACACACCTTAAAACTACTCTGAAGGTTAAAGACCTTAAAGTTGCCTGTTTGGGGGAAAAAAGGGGAAAGAAAACAAACAAAAAAAATACCGTATCATTAAAAACTGTGCTTATAAGGAATTTAAAAAATAACATGAGGAAATGCTTATGATAAAGTTGAATGAATAAAAAAGCCAGATACATAATTATTTAAGAGTATCAATTATATAAAATATTGTATACTTTAAAACATGGTTTACTAATCTTTCCAAATTATCTATAGTGAAAATACATCACTTTAGTAGGAAAATTTTAAAAAAAACCTCCTCCCTCTTCCCAAATCTGAAGTTTCAACATTAAAATTGCTTCACTTTCCATGAGAGAAAGAATTTTATTGTCTTCTTGAAACCTTTTCTATATGTCCAATTCCAAAGCCCAACATAAATGTAGTGATTCCAAGGGGTTATCAAAATTTCTACAAGTAAAACTAATTTTATTATTTTTTTCTTCCTAAAAAATTACTCTAGGAAGAGTTAATGTACTGTATTCTCTTAAAGTGCTCTATTCAAAGAGTGGCTTTCAGGATTTGAACTAACGTCTTTTACAAATTAATATGATTCATCTTAACTCTGATTCATATTTCTATGTCCACATAGCCCATAAAGATATTTCATAAAAATAGATCAAGCAATAAAAGCCCACTATGTTTAATCATATTGACGACTGAGGAACTGTGACCTGCATGTTATTCTGGTTTAACAGATAATTTAACCCTGACTGGGAAGGATGGTTTATAAATCTAAACAAATGGTCAAAAATTTTCAATGAACTAAATGAAGATTATATATCTTCAGGCTTATTCAAAAGTTGAGTAGAGGCCACCGGGCTTGGTGGCTCACACCTATAATCCTAGCACTCTGGGAGACCGAGGCAGAAGGATCACTTGAGGTCTGAGGTCAGGTGTTCCAGACCAGCCTGAACAAGAGTGAGACCCTCTACCAAAAACTGAAAAAAATTAGCCCGGTGTGGTGTGACTAGACTGTAGTCCCAGCTACTCGGGAGGCTGAGAGGAGTATCCCTTGGGCCCAAAAGTTTGAGGTTGCAGTGAGCTATGATGACACTCTGCATTCTACCCCAGGCCACAGAGAAAGACTTGTCTTTAAATAAAAAAAGTTGAGTAGAAAGATATAAAGCTAATTAAAACGATTAGTTTATTAGTTTTCTCAGGGCCTCCAGTTGAGTTTTTTTTTTCTTAAAATAAAGCCATCATCAAAAGTTCAGAAAATAAAAACAACCTGTTAATGTTTTCTCACTGACAAGGAAATATATAACAAAGCAACTGGTACTCTTTGAATACTCCTATATAACCTTAAATCTCATTCTGGTCAGTAAAAATATCCTGAATTCTTCACTCTAAAAAATTTAAATGTGATTTTAGCACCAGAAACAGTAATTTATATGTCTTTCTTTTCCTATAATCTGTTACTTATAAGAAAAAGGAATTTTCACTGCTACACACTGTCCAAAGAGAATAGAAAAAAAGAAAGTTGAGGGAGAGCAAAAATCCAAAAACAAGTCCAGGGCTCTAAATCTACCTACCTCCAACTACTAAAATACTTTAAAATTGATTTAGAAACAATTAAAGGCAATTATGGTATGTGCTAATCTCAGAACAGCAAAACTAGGTAAGTGTAGATATATTTTTTGTTTTCAAATAGCTTTTCTCTCCTTGATTACAAACTAGTGTATATACATTGCAGAAAATTTGAAAAGAAAATCATAAAAAAAAATAAAATTCACCTATAAAGTCCATTACCCTATTATCGTTTGGGTATATGTAAAAACAGATTTTTCTCTCTCTATATAAAATTCATGTATCTTCTTCCCTATTCACCAATTTTCCCAACTGCTTCTATCCCAACCCCAATTCTGGGGCTTTGCATCATAGCAAAGGTTTGTGTGAATTATGGAACAACAGCATTGGTATATGTTATAAACCTCCATAAAATATTGGGGAATAGAGGTAGAAGAAATTGTGAGAGTGCTAATTTCATCACAGGGCATCAACAGGATATTGTCTAAAATTGAATCATGTGGTTAAGAAAACATGACCCCAATTTTTTTTTTTTAATATTTTTGATTTAACGTTTTCAAATATATACAAAGTAGAGAGATTATGAAGCTCTATGTAGCCATCACCTAGCTTCAACAGTACCAAATATAATCTTTCATCTATATCTCCCACCCTATCCCAATCCCAGATTATTTTTGTGCAAATCCCAGCCATTATATCATTTCATTCATAAGATACTACAGGTCAGGCACGGTGGCTCACGCCTGTAATCCTAGCACTCTGGGAGGCCAAGGCAGGCGGATCACTCAAGGTCAGGAGTTCAAAACCAGCCTGAGCAAGAGCGAGACCCCCGTCTCTAACTAAAAATAGAAAGAAATTAATTGGCCTACTAAAAATGTATAGAAAAAATTAGCTGGGTATGGTGGCACATGCCGGTAGTCCCAGCTACTCGAGAGGCTGAGGAAGGAGGATCACTTGAGCCCAGGAGTTTGAGGTTGCTGTGAGCTAGGCTGACACCACGGCACTCTAGTCCGGGAAACAGAGTGAGACTCTGTCTCAAAAAAACCCCAAAAAAAACAAAAAAGAAAAGCAATATTCAGTTTAACCTCAATTTCCTTTTTACGCCAAATTCAAGTAAACTTCTATTACATTTTAAAAAATGAGATAAATCATTCTACATGTGTAATTTTGAACGTAAAATGTAATAAATATAATTTCAGTTAAATTAACATATAAAAGAAAATGAAGTTTACAAGAGATATTCCTAAAAGATTCCTTTCTAAGATTGAAAAAAGACTATAAGAGGTTGGGGTTATTTTTTTTAACTAAATGTTTCGATTATAGACAATATTTAATTGACTTCTTATTATAAAAGTTCTAACAAGGCCAGGCGGGGTGGCTCATGCCTGTAATCCTAGCACTCTGGGAGGCAGAGGTGGGAGAATTGCTTGAGCTCAGGAGTTCGAGACCAGCCTGAGCAAGAGCAAGACTCTGTCTCTACTAAAAATAGAAAGAAATCAGCCAAACAACTAAAAAAAAAAAAAAAGAAAAAAAATAGAAAAAAATTAGCTGGGCATGGTGGCGCCTGCCTGTAGTCCCAGCTACTCGGGAGGCTGAGGCAGTAGGATTGCTTGAGCCCAGGAGTTTGAGGTTGCTGTGAGCTGGTTGATGCCATGACACTCTAGCCCAGAGTGAGACTCTGTTTCAAAAAATAAAAAAATAAAAAGTCTAACAATATTCACAATATTTCTGGGGAGTTTTTTTTTTTTTTACTTTGTTAATAATACTTCTCTCTATTGTTTAAATTCTTTTTGAAGAGCATGTACTATATTCACACATTTTTTTCCCAAAGCAAACAAGAAAAATAACAATTTGTGTGAACCTTTATAATGTCAAAGCTTGCATTATTCCTTTAAATCTTTGTTATGACTAGAGTGAAAATGTTAACAGCCATACTTCTAATGGCAAAGGATGATAGTGCTGGGAAAGATTTAACTGCCACTTAAAGCATCTAATGTGCAATTAGATATCTACATAGAATGGGTAGTGGTAGTACATCTCCAATATGCTGCTTGACCAACCCAAAGCACCATCCAAAATAGTAATGTACAGAGGATCAGAAATAAAAGCATACTTTCAGGGGGGCAAAGAAAAAAAGCACACTTTCCTCACTATTCTATGAAGCAGAAATTCTAGATTAAGGTTGAAAATGAAATCTAAGAAATTTAGTCTTCTGGGGAGACATATAATTTCTTCACCTATGAAAGACCCCAAAACGTAATTACATGCAGCCATAAGTCTTTTTTGTTTCTTTTTTTGAGACAGAGTCTCACTCTGTTGCCCAGGCTGGAGTGCCGTGGCATCAGCCTAGCTCACAGCAACCTCAAACTCCTGGGCTCAGGCGATCCTCTCCTACCTCAGCCTCCTGAGTAGCTGGGACTACAGGCACGCGCCACCATGCCCGGCTAATTTTTTCTATATATTTTTAGTTGGCCAATTAATTTCTTTCTATTTTTTTAGTAGAGACGGGGTCTCACTCTTGCTCAGGCTGAGCGATCCACCCGCTTCAGCCTCCCAGAGTGCTAGGATTACAGGCGTGAGCCACCATGCCCGGCCAATAAGTCTTATCTCACAGGTTAATTAACTAAATTTTAAAAGCTGGTTAGAAATAATAAGATGATTATTGATAAACTTTTATTTAATCCTAATTTAGATTAATTTTACAGTTAGAAGACACCACAGAAATTATTCTTTATTATGCAGCAAAAGAAGCAAAATCCAGAGAAGCAGGGAGTTTCCATATAATGCTTCTGTAACATTTTAGATTAGAGGTAAGTTAAACAAGCAAAAGTGGGAATGGAAATCAGTGGGAAAGAGTACAAAACTAAGAGTGCAAGAATCTTTTCATAAATTTCCAAATCTGGGGTTGTTACCAGTACCGAGAAAGAAGTATGTAAAAGCAAAATAAACTTTTCCTCTACACCTCAGCAATTCATCTAAAATTCCTAGAAGCCACATACAACTAATTCAGTTATCAAGTGGATTTTCTATCTCCCAGATTATATCCCCAAGTAAATTATTTTGAGGTATGGTATATCTTCCACGTAAGAAAATAGTGAACAATCTTATTTACTTTTTTTTTCCCCCACTATGTACGAAGCCACTAAAACAAAGAAGTCAAAGATTACTAAGATTAGGCCATTGGTTGCTCGGTTTGTAAGAGCTGATTCAAGTAATCACTTTTTTAAGTGTAGTAAATGAGAAACTACTGCTTTGAAAACTTAAAGCTACCCTACAGATGTTTAAAGTATGTAAGTGGCTATTTATGCCCAGCATTCAACTAAGGTTTCTTTGCCCATAAGAAAATTACCATTTAATTGAGAGCTAAGACTAACAGAGCTTAAACACCACCAACAAAAACATAAGAATAATGGTTACTATTTATTTTTTTATTTTTTAAAATGATAGGGTCTCACTCTGTCGCTCGGGCTGGAGTGTAGTAGAGTGCTCAAAGCTCACTGTAGCCTCAAACTCCTGGGCTCAAGCGATCCTTCCACCCCAGCCTCCTGAGTAGCTAGAACTACAGGCACATGCCACCATAAATGGCTCATTTTTTTTCTTATTTTTCATAGAGAGGAGGTCTCTCTATATCTTCCAGGCTGGTCTCTAGCTCCTGGCCTCAAGCAATCCTCCCGCCTTGGCCTCTCAAAGTGCTGGGATTACAGGCATGAGCCACCATGCCCAGCTATGGTTACTGTTTATTGTATTTATTGTATTATATGTGTCAGGCTCTGAGTTAAAAGTTTTATAAAATTAGTTAATTTAATTTTCACAACAGCACTATGAAGTCGATATTATTAATTAAATAAGAACAAAAAAATGTGAAAACAGAGGCCAAGTCATATAGCTTGTAAGTGGTGGACGTATGATTTGAATCCAGATATGTCTGATTCCAAAGCCTGTGCTTTTATCCATTGCTTATAAGAAAATTAGAATATAAAAGATGGTAACTAAGCACATTGAGAGGTATGATAAATGCAAGAGCATTCAGGGAATGGAAAGGTCAGAATTGGATTTGTGATGGGTTTTGAAAGGAAAGGTAGAATTTAAATTAAAACAGGCCAGGTGCGGTGGCTCATGCCTGTAATCCTAGCACTCTGGGGAGGCTAGGAGGCTCGGGAGTTCAAGACCAGCCTGAGCAAGTGTGAGACTCCGTCTCTACTAAAAATAGAAAGAAATTAGCTGGACAACTAAAAATATAGAGAAAAAATTAGCCGGGAATGGTGGCACATGCCCGTAGTCCCAGCTACTCGGGAGGCTGAGACAGAAGGATTGCTTGAGCCCAGGAGTTTGAGGTTGCTGTGAGCTAGGCTGATGCCACAGCACTCTAGCCCGGGCAACAGAGTAAGACTCTATCTCAAAAATTAACTAATTAATTAAAACTAAGGGGAAAGTAAGAAGACAGGAGTATATAAAAAAGACAAATGGGACTGGAGTAGCAAGTAGACTGAGTAGTGAAAAATAAGGTCAGACAGATAAGCTAGGACTAGAAAGCTGGGAAAATATTGTTCTGCCCACAAGGAGGCTGCAGACTAGCCTTAAAGTTCATAATATACATTTATTTAATGGAATCCTATGAAACCATTAAAAATGATTTATATTTATTGGCATGAAAGATGTCCACATTATATTAAATGGAAAAAGAATGCTACAAAATAACTTGTTTGATATAATCAATTTTTATAATTATGCATCTATATACACACATATATATATATGCACAGAAAAAAGTACATGAGGTTTTTATTTTCTTCTTTACACCTTTTAAAGAAAATTAAGGTATAATTTACATAGGGTGAAATGCATAGATGTTAAGTTCATTTTTGACAAATGCATATATCTGTGTTATCTCACACCCCTTTCAAGATACAGAACATTACTATCACTCCAGTAAGTGTTCTCATGTGAATCTCTGTCTGAATATCTAAGTGCAAACATATTTTACTCTTAAAATAATAAAAAGTAATAAAGCTATTTTTATATCTTAGGCAAATTTTTAAGAAGACATAAATACCCCAAAAGGGAGAGAGCAGAGGCCTACCAGTAAACACATTAGTAAACTCAAACCCATTGACTTAGTATTTTTTTCTATTTGCCATTGTCACCTTAAACCTTTTGGCCAACTGTGAATAGGTGAGGGCAGAGAAAGTAGAGTAACCAACAAGGAATTTCTTCCTCTTCCATGTTTCTATGGCACTTTTTGGGTACCTTTCTCATAGCACTTACATATTGTGCCTAATAGTATGGTTATTGTATATACATCCTTTCTTCCCTATCGGATGCCTATGCAACTTGAGGGAAGATAAGCATCTTAGTTACTTTTGTATTTTTTTAATTTTCTCAGTGCCTTGCTGAGAAAAATAAATGTTGGCTGACTTGAAGAGAAAAAAATCTCCCATTATACAATTTTAATGACACTTCTTGAGGGTGAACTGCACTCTATCCAGGTGGACATAAGTCAATTATTATGCAATTATCTCTAAAACCTTTCTTTTTTTTTTTCCCCCCCCCTAAAACCTTTCTAAATCATTGTTATGAGCTGAATTGTGTACCCTCAAATTTCACACGTTAAAGTTACAATCCCCAGTACCTCGGAATATGACTATGTTTGGAGATAGGGCCTTTAAAGAGGTGATTAAGTTCAAATGAGGTTGTTAAAGTGGGCCCTAATCCAATCTGACTGGTATTCTTTTTTTTTTTTTTTCAATTTATTTTTTTCCAGCATATTGTGGGGGTACAAATGTTAAGGTTACGTATACTGCCCTTGTCCCCCTCCCCCATCGAGTCAGAGCTTCAAGCGTGTCCATTCCCCCTGGTATTCTTTTAAGAAGGGGAAATTAGGACAAATAGAGACAACAGGGATTCATGCACACAGAAGACCATAAGAGGACACAGCAAAGCAAGGTAAGAGGTCTCAGAAGAAACCAAATTGCTAATCTTGATCTTGAACTTCTAACCTCCAGAACTATGAGAAAATTAAGTTCTGTTGTTTAAGCCACCCAGTCTGTGGTATTTCATTATAGCAGCCCTAGCAAACTAATGTAATCATACTCCCACAGAAAAATCTAGAAGAGGCCTGTCTATTCATTTGGTTTTAAGCTTTAAGATGAAAGAAAAAACACCACTTACTCAGATTTACCTCTTTTGAGTATAATAGTTTCCTCCTCCTTCCATAAAGAGGATATGTGACCTGTTTTCTAATCTATGGCCGAGTGACTGATGAAAAAAATTAATGACTACTTCCACTTTAACCTTCTAAAGATGTGGTTATAATAATTAAATATTATTTACTGCCTCTTTAAACAGTTTTCTTTGGCAAATTGGGTTATTCAAATTTCTTACTTACTTGGACTTGTTGCCCTTTATGACCAGAATATCTTGTTTGAGGAAAGAAGGAGAAGAGAAAATAATGCATAGAACTTTCCTTATTTCCTCCTTAATATTTGAAGAAAATAAAAAATTTGAAGTAAAAATGAAACTAACAAAACCAAATCATTTAGAATTCCTTACAGTGGTACTTTCCCTTTTCTGACATTACTGATGCTGACTTAATGTTTTTTATGGGATCTCAAAATATTTTTCTAAGCTTGAGCTTTACTGGGGTATTAAACATTTGAACAACAAAGATATGGATGAGACTTGAAAAAATAACTCATGTGTCAAAAATTACTATAGAACATAATAATCTTTTATCTTATTGATTGATTGATTGGGACAGAGTCTTGCTCTGTTGTCCTGGCTAGAGTGCAGTGGTGTCAGCCTAGCTCACAGCAACCTCAAACTCCTGGGCTCAAGTGATCCTCCTGTCTCAGCCTCCCAAGTAGCTGGGACTACAAGCATGTGCCACCGTGCCCAGCTAATCTTTTTTTCTATTTTTAGTTGCCAGGATAATTTTTTTTCTATTTTTCAGTAGAGATGGGGTCTAGCTCTTGCTCAGGCTGGTCTCAAACTCCTGAGCTCAAGCAATCCTCCCGCCTCTCTCTCCCAGAGTGCTAGGTTTATAGGCATGAGCCACTGTGCCCAGCCAATATTTTATCTTAATAAAAGGCATAAATTAAAATCCATATGAAGCTACCCAAGGAGATGAAATTCTTTGGGTCACACTACGCAGTTAATGATTCTGAACAATTCTCTTTATCTTAGCAAGAAATACAGAAAAATATGAGATACTTGTTTTGTGAGCATGTCCTTTTTAACATGCAGAGTCAGTATGGATATAAACCCTACAACTTATTGCCCAAATAACCATTTAACTTTGATTCCATAAAGAGAGGATGATACCTGCCTGCCTCACACAATTAAGCAAGAGAAAGTGTAAAATGTTTTGAAAACTCTAAGTTATGTAAACATAAAATATAAAGGAGACAAAAGAGATGAAATGGCTCACAGCAAGTTTATAGGCTCAGTGGTTATAGCCAAAAGCCCAAATTTAAGTGGTTGGCTTTGTCTCAATATCATTACCAGATATTTTAGAAGAGAACAGTGTGCATCTGGGGGTTGGGAGAATTAGGGGAGATGCTCTCAATGAAATAGCTTAAACTATATTTTCCTACTGTTAAAATAGGACTTTGGTCTTCTAGTTGATTTCCTTTTATACCAATAGTAAATAATTCTTTGAGCTTATATGGCTGGATATAATAAAAAACAATTTTTTAACAGCCTATATCTAAAGAAAAAAACCTGACAAACGAGTCCTTCTGATACACTTGCCCCATTCACAATGGTAATAATTACTGACAAGATTTATTATTCATTCTGTGTAATCAGGAAACTACAAGGCAAGACCAGGTAGTAACCTAAATTAGACTTTTAATCTTTTAATTTTAATAAAATGTTTTAGAACTGAGTCATTTTCTAGGAGGAGCAATTCCTTCATTTGTAGCCAATAATTGACAAGTTGTATACTGACTTATCATGGCTGATTTTTTGATTAGTTCACTGAAATTTTTTTTACCGCTTTTAAATAAGCTTTTATTTCTAATCTCTCATTGTTAATAAATTATAATGATAAACTATACCTGACAGAGAATCATGAGTAGTTTGAAAAAGCATAGTATTAACATACTTAATAATTAAAAATAAAAGTTTTATTTAGTCTGATTTATCATTTTTTATATGTATGAATACTGGCATTGTTTTAAAGAACATCACTGAAAAGTACAAGGATATTCTTAGCAGCACTGTTCATAATGGATTCCTGAATGTCCATAAACTAGCAGTTCCCAGCCCTTTTGGCACCAGGGACCAGTTTCATGGAAGACAATATTTCCATGGATGGGGTTGGAAGGATTAGGGGGGAATGGCAAGTGATGGGGAGCAGCTATAAATACAGATGAAGCTTCACCTCCTACTGTGCAGCCCGGTTCCTAACAAGCCACAGACCGGTATTGGTCTGTGGCCCAGGAGTTGGGGATCGCAGCATTAACCTATAGAATGAATGAATAATGGCACATTCATATAATGAAATACTATATCACAATAAACTGGATTAAAATTAGATTATATGCAACAACATGGACAACTCTCACAAACATGATATTGATCAAAAGACACATAACAGTATTAACCCAATAATATAGAGTTTAGAAATAAGCAAAACTAAAGATATTATTAAGGGATATATACACATGATAAAACTGCAGAGAGAACACCAGAGGAGACAACCATGGGAAGATAAGGCATCGAAGTGACGCATCTCCAAGTCAAGGGATGCCAAGCAGTTCTTACAGCCACCAGAAGCCAGGGGAGATGCACGGAACCGATTCTCCCTCAGAGCCTTCAGAAGGAACCAACCCTGCCGACATCTTTCTTCAGACTTCTGGTCCCCTGAATTGTGTGCGAGAGAATCAGTTTCTGCTGTTTTAAGCCACCCAGTTTGCCCCAGGATCTCTTCAAGGCTATGAGAATCTGAGAGCTATTGTCCTAGTACTAAAAACTGCCCACGTGACTCTGGCCAGTCACTGACTACCAGTGGAATCACGCGGGTCAGATATGTGTACCACGGTGCCCCTCTGCTGCCGGGACAAAGAACAAGTAATTCAAGTTGAATC
>CAUYPO010128326.1:0-28171 GCA_963574435.1 Cheirogaleus major
AAAAATCAACTCACGATGGATAACAGACTGAAACCTAAGGCATGGAACTATAAGAATCTTTGTGACATGTTTTGTTTTTTTTTTCCTACCAGAATACAGCAGATGTGAATTGTGTCACTTTTGATTCTAAACCTCAAAAAAATTATAAATTTTTGCTATTGTTCTATCAAAACCCTGAGAATATTATGCTGTGAAGAAATCCAAGGTCACATGAATATAAAGCCTGGCAATTCCTTCTGTTTAAACATCTCAGCTGACAACACCAACATGTGAGCCTTTAACAAACTAAGCAACTTCAACCAAGCCATCAGTGGGATTCAGTTGTTTACTTGAGCCTAGAAGAGAGAAGCAAAGCAATGAACTGATATAGCGACACTATGTAGAGAAACAGACTGCTTCTAGAAAAAAGCTTAACATCTATGAAATATTGCTTTTATTGAAAAAAGTGAAATTGGCATATGTGGGGAATAATGGCTAGCAGAATTAGAGTATTGCTCAGAAATATCAGTAGAGAGTAAACAGGACAGTTTGAAATGCCAGACTAACTTTTTTCATGGTAAGACTTTTTTGCTTTTTGGGTTGAATGTGTATTTTAATACAGATAATAATATCTATAAAGTTGAAATACATATAGAATGGTGACAGAAAATCATATTAATGTTAATTTGTTTCTTTATGAGAGGGAAGTATTATAATATATTAATGTCTATTCTATATTCATGGGGCAGGTGCTTTTGTTTTAATCCATTAACATATTTTTAAGTAGTTGAATTATTACATTTCACAAGGTAATACAAATTTGTCTTTTTCACCTTGAGTAGATACATAAATATGGCATCCTCACTTCAAGACAGTTTAAATCTAAATTAGTCTGGAACAGTAAGATCTGTCATTTCAACTATTCCCAAGATGAAAGAAAGTTATCTTTAAAAAAAAACACACATTTTTAATTGTATGATCACATTTTTATTTTAAATAAAAGAGTCAATGATCATATGAATGCATGAACAGTTCAATTGCACATGTAGTGACTAGCAAGAAAAGAAGTAAATAATATGTCACTTTTATTATTGGATCTAATTGGATTTTTGTTAGTGTTTTTTTAATCACTGTTATTTTTCTTATTGCTTAAAGCAATGCCATAGGAAAATGAAAAAGTGTGAGAGAAAAATAACTTACATTTATACACAGAATTTATTTTTTCAATAAGCATATGACATCTAAAATAATGTTTGCATTCAAGATTGAGAAAATTCTCCATTCATCCAAAGTAATATTCAAATTAAGAAATATATTCAGATTTTGCCATATGGCTGATTCAAACTGTTCTGTGTAAACAAAAGAAGATTAAGACTTATTTCAAGTTCATGAGAAACTAAATAAAATATGCTTCAATATAACTGGTAAACAACTCAAAATTCCCAGCAAAAAATCTTCATGTTATTAACAAAATGCTCTCTCTGTACTAACAAGGTCTGACATAATGCCTGGCACAAGATACATACTCAATTAAATGTATGTCAAATGTATTATGGTCATGTTTAGACTACTCTTTAAGTAATATTTCTCCTATATTTTATTTTTCACCATTTCTTATGGGCTCTTCTGACATAAAACCTCTGCTTTCCGATTTTTGGATCCTTAGTTGAGTGATTTTAGGCAACAAATACCCTATTTTCTTTGTAGATACAGTCTTTGTGGAGACTTAAATCCCTTCAAAGGCAGTGTGCAAAGGATGTTCTAGGTGCATGCCTTATTTTGAGAATTAGTGCTTCCTATTTGTTAAACCTTAACCAACTTTCTATCCTGAATATCTATCTGGTCTTGTATTCTACAAGCAGACTTTTATTAATTTTTTTCTTCTTTTAGAGATGTGGCCTTACTATGTTATCCAGGCTTGTGTTGAACTCCTAGCCTCAAGTGATCCTCCCACCTTGGCTTCCCAAAATGCTAGGATTACAGACATGAGACATCATGCCCAGACTACAAACAGAATTTTTGTATGTATCATCCACAAGCCTCTGACATGTGGTAGAAATTTTTAATTGTGAGTAGTTGAAAGTCATTTCCTGTTTGTTGTGCTTAAAACATATTTATGATTTTCAACTTTGATAGTCTTTATTTTGCCAAAAAATATGAGCTGATCTCAGAAGTATCAACATTTACTCACTGCATACCCACTGTTTCTAGGCTAAAGTAGAGCAATTTTATTTTAATGTTTATAGAAATTAAGTATAGACAATTTCAGCTTTATTTTTTTCTGAGTTTAACTTTCTTTATTTTTGTACTTGCTAAAGGTTCTGATTTTATGCATTATATATGTACATAAAAACAAATATATCTTTTTATAGCTATTGGTAATACATTATAAAACATTATTTTATGAGGATACCAAATATTTTAATCCAATTTCTGGAGCTTACTCTAGTTTTACCCTTTCTGCATTTTGTAGCCATTGTGTACAACAGTAAGGAACCTGGTTTTATTATCCTCAATATATGTAGGTATTTGCTAAATTCTAGAATACTCAAAAAGAAGTTTTAGGGTTACTAACCCATACCTCTGTGAAAAGCATATTTATTAATTGGAATAACTATTCGTGTAGTTATTTTTTTTAATTTTTGCTTTTATTTTGTTGTATCAAAATACTGTTTTACAAAATCAGGCTAATTTTCTTTTACACCACTCATTTGTTGTGATCATAATTATCCACCCACTTGTTAATATTTCATTCCATTTGACATACCTACCACATCATGGTTGATTTTAAATATTTATTGATTTTTTGAATATGTAAAATATTGAGATTGTTCTGGAAGTCTAAACTATAAAAAGAGTATAGACAGATAAATGTTACTCTACCCTTATTCCTTCTATTCCATTCCCATTTTTGCATTCTATCTTTGTATTGATTTTTACATATCTAAACATGTTTATTAGTTTCCAGGGTCACATTCCTGTGTACATTAGCAGATACATGTATTTGCTTATTTCCCTATCTTACATGAAAGATTGCATACTATAGACACTCTTTATACTTTAGCCTTTTCAATAAATGATATATTCTGGAAATTGCTTGTTAATGGTCCAGGGAGTCCTTCCTGATTCTTTCTTTTACAACTTAATATTGAAAGGAGATTAAAGAGACAAGACATCTAGATGCAATGTGTGATGGGGTCTAGAAATTAGTGGGACAATTAATGAAATTTGGCTATGATCTCTATATTGACTAATAGTATTGTATTAATGTTAATTTCCAGGATATGTTAATAATAGCATTATGGTTATATAAGTTGTGAACAGCTTAGAGAGATGTCTTTAATTCCTATTTCCTTCTTAGTCTCCATCTAAGCCTTCTCCGTAGTACAAAACTGTTAACCTCAACCAGTTTTGTACTATGTACATGTAATTTTTGAAAATTAGTATCTTGAGCACTGCCATCACCCCAAATTGTGCATTTATTTTTTTTATCTTTTTAATTTTTTTATTTCATTTCAGAATATTATGGGGGTACAAACACTTTGGTTGCATACATTGCTTTTGCACTGAGTCAGAACTACAAGCATGCCCAGCCTCCAGAAAGTGTGCATCACACCCATTAGGTGTAAATTGACCCACCTCCTCCTACCTGCTCCCACCTGCCCAACACCAGATGAATATTACTTCCATACGTGCACATAAGCATTGATCAGTTAGTGCCAATTTAATGGTGAGTACATGTGGTATTTGTTTTTCCATTCTTTACATATTTCACTTTTAAGAATGAGCTTCAGCTTCATCCAAGATAATACAAGAGATATTAGTTCACCATTTTTATGGCTGAGTAATATTCCATGCATGGATGAGGAACACTCATACACTGTGGTGAGACTGCAAAAAACCTCTATTGAAAGTAATATGGAGATACCTCAAAGAACTAAAAGTAGAGCTACCATTTGATCTAGCAATCCAATTACTGGATATTTACCCAAAGAAAAAAAATATTCTATAAAAAAGAAACTTGTACTTGAATGTTTATAGCAGCACAATTCACAATTACAAAGATGTGGAAACAGCTGATATGCTCATCTATACATGAGTGGATTAATAAAATATGCATAGTGTATATTTAAATATAACATAAGTTGCTCTACTTGTGTGCTAAATTTTCCTATTGGAAGTTATATATTTTACTTTTTGATGACTTGTTTATTGTCCATCTCCAGTCACTCATATTAAGCTCCATGAAAGCAACACAGTTGGCTGTTCTATTTATCATCTGTTCATTAAAATTAATTAACTAAATCTAAAAATTATCTTAGAAAAGTACAAAGTTGGATGAATATATTAACCTGTGTCATCTTGAAATTTATTCCATATTTCCCTTTTACTATTTTTAAAGATCCATCTGGTAATTCATTTCAAGTGACAGACACATTGTTACATTTCCTTTTGAAAAATATGGGTGTATTGAGTTGACAGAACAGAGACAAGGGAAATTAGCTTGTTATGTGTTTGACTGATTCCAATTACTTGTCATAAGTTGGAAAACAGCAAGAGGAATATTGTCAAGAAAAGGGAGAAAAGTTACAGTCTTACCATTTCTTTGCAGGTGGTCATCATTCATAACTCACTATGACTTTCTTATGCTTTTGGCGTAAGCAGTTGCAGAGTGGTAGATATTGAAGGATTGTAGAAAAGTTCCCTTTTGTTTCAGCTTAAAAAAAAGTACAACATAAACTTTTCTCAAGCATTCAGTTGCAATCCAGGTAAATGTTAGCATTTAACCTAAAGAAGAAGAAAAATGAAAACTTCTCTGTCAAGAAAAGAAATTATTGTTATTAGGATTAGTAAATAATTGTTGCATAAAATTTCTAGAGATAATAAACTCACATCTACCCTAAGATACTACTCTCCCCTGATGGTGGCTCATTCTCTTTAAGAGGCCAAAGAAAGACTGTGTGAAAGAGGAGAGGCTGAAGTCAGTATTTCAACACCATTTGTTAGAGAAAATGTAGCAAAACAAAACTGCTTTTGACCTACTATTAATATTTAATGAATAGCTTCTTTATACAATAATCTCTATTGATTTATCGTATGTTGTACACCACATACTTCCATATATTTGTTCCCAGGCTAGACGATATTAGTTCTTTAATCCCCCCCAAATAGGAACATCTATTATTGTCTTCCTATTGAAAATAATAAAGAGATCTTCTTCCTTTTTTATCTCTTATGAGGCTTTATCAAAAGCCTCAGACACACCACTATGTCATAATGTGCTGCTGCAAGAGATAACATTTTTTTATTGATGTTGTTAGAAAATTTTCTTAACACTTTGTGATAGGCTTCATTCATTCATTTTTTAATATGTTCATTGAGCCATTCATCAAATATTTATTCTTGATCTAATACTACCATGCTGTCTAGAGGTGCTGGGAATAAAATTGTAAGAAAAATTGTATTGCCTTCATAGAGCATAGAGTTTATGCAAAGACAGGCATTTATCAGTTAGTCACCAGAATTAAAGTGCTATAAAATGTTTGAAAGCACACAATTGCATATGATGAAAGACTTTATTAGAAAATTGTATGGTGTCAAATGGTGGACAAGTAGTAAATCTGGGTAAGGAAGGATTCAATATTTATATCCACTTCTTCTTTATTTTATTTTATTTAATTTTTATTTTTTATTTCAGCATATTATGGGGTACAAATGTTTAGGTTACATATATGTCCCTTGCCCCACCTGAATCAGAACTTCAAGCATGTCCATCCCCTAGATGGTACACGCCTCACCCATTAGGTGTGTATATACCCATCCCCTCCTTGCTCTTCCATCTTCCCGACACCAAATGAATGTTACTACTATATGTGAACTTAAGTGTTGACCAGTTAAAACCAATTTGATGGTAAGTACATGTGGTGATTGTTTCTCCATTCTTGGGATACTTCAATTAGTAGAATGGGTTCCAGCTCCATACTGGAAATTGCAAGAGGTGCTGTATCACCATTGATTTTTGTGCCTGAATAGAACTCCACAATATAAATATACCACGGGGTTGTTGCCACATCTTCGCAATTGTGAATTGTGCTGCTATGAACATTTGAGTGCAGGTGTCTTTTTAAAAGAATGAATGCCATTTGTTCTTTTGGGTAGATGCCCAGTAATGGGATTACTGGATCAAATTGTAGATCTACTTGTATATCTTTGAGGTATCTCCATATTGCTTTCCACAGAGGTTGCACTAGTTTGTGGTATATGTATACCATGGAGTACTATTCAGCTACAAGAAACTATGGTGATATAGCACCTCTTGTATTAACTTGGTTAGAGCTGGAACCCATTCTACTAAGTGAAGTAACCCAAGAACGGAAAAATAAACACCACATGTACTCACAAGCAAATTGGTATTAACTGATCAACATCTAAGTGCACATATAGGAATAACATTCACCGGGCATTGGGCAGATGGGAGGGTGGTGGAGAAGATGTGCATATACACACCTAATGAGTGTGATGCACACCATCTAGGGAATGGACATGCTTGAAGCTCTGACTTGGGGGTGAGGGCAAGGGCAATATACATAACCTAAAAATTTTTACCCCCATAATATGTTGAAATTAAAAAAATAAAATATAAAAATAAAATTCATTCACAGTTCAATTTAAAAAAGTGTCTGTAGACAGTGCCAAATGTTCACTGGGGAGGGGTAGGGAATCATCTCTCTAAAGAACTACTGGTACAAACTATAATAACAAGCCTGACAGATGAGGCATAACCTCAAAGTGATGCTAGGATCATTACACGTACTATCCAGGCTATAGAAATCAAGATGAAATATTGTTGATTAGAGTAATTGTCTTTCAGTAAATTACAATTTCCCAACTATTATTCTTTAGGTCTTGTTTTCCAAGCAATACTAAGTGGACAAATTCAGCTGAGGCTCTGTATTAATATTAATATTGTGAACTTTATTAATTCATAAGACATCATTCTATTGCTACTTCTGTACTTCAGTGCTCTATGATCTATAAATATAAGATCTGGTTGAGAAATTTATACTTTCATCTAAGTATCTTTGAATGTTCTATAAAATAAATGCTATAAAATGTGACCTCTTGAATTTCACAGGGTTTTAAATAAGAATTATTGATAATTTGAAAACTCTTTTCTTTAATATTTAATAAAAGTATTAATATTGTCAAATTAGAAGTTGTGGTAAACTAATTTTTATTCTATGAATAATTTACAACAGAGAAGACTCTAACTGGCAACTCTTAGGACCTTTTCAAGAAATATTAAATAAACACCTACCAAATGCAAGGCACAAAGAATGGAGTGGTAAATGCTAATTTAATGCCTATTTGAAAGACCTCTCTGTCTGAAGTTTGTGTGTTCACCACCTTTTCTGACTACTTATTACATATAAATTTTAGTAACTCATTCTGTTCTTACTCCAGGGCTTAGTGGTCAGGTCACTGCTCTTTGTTGCTATAATTTCTTAGAGATAAAACCTAGTGTGGTTGGTTTAAGAACAAACTCTCCATGTCCAACCAGGATTTCTTCTGAGCTCCAGAACTTCATCTCCACTAGGCAATTCACTTCAATTTTCCATTAGCACCTGAAATGTAACAAATCAAAATTATCTTTATTCCATTTTTCATCCCCTGAGCTTCTATCAAATAGCTATTTCAAAATTTCTAGTCTGCTGTATTGTGGGAAACAGAAATTTTGATGTTTTTATTGCAATTACACAGACTTGGTCTGGATCTGATTTATTGTAATACTTTGTCTTGTCTCTCCAATGCCTACCAAAATAAACTATACCTTGGTTGTCATTCATGGCCCTTTTTAGACTACAATAAACCTACCTCTATCTTCTGTTTGATATAAACTCTTGACCTGAGCTGGGCTGACTTTCTATTGTCTGCATCTACCATGAACATTCCTCCCTTTCTACTTCTCTCATGAACAAATTCAAAAACAATTACTTTTATGAAGTCATCTGGATTTTAGTTTACAGAAATTTAATCTTTTTTCTGAATTATGTCATTCTATGTTATTTAACTTAAAAAATAGATTATGTCAGTCTTACTTAAAATCTTCCAGTGCTTTCCACTGCAGTTAAAATAAACTAAATAATATGGCTCATGACAACCCCTTCAAATTTAACAGGGCATACTGTACTTTATTTACTAAGCCTGGCAGTTCAAAACTGGAACCATTCTCTCTTGAATAATTCTCAGATCAGCTGTCCACTTTTCTCAAAGGCCTGCCTCAGACATCGGCTCTTGCTGTTCATTCTAGGTAGGATATAATTCCACAGTTGATCATACGTTTCCTCTTCTGTTTGTCATGATTCAGTTCAAATTTCATCTTCTCATACAAGACTCCCTTCTTTATCCAGTGTGAAATGGATACCTTTACCCTCTTTTACTTTCTCTATAGAATTTATTTTCATGTATAATTAATTTGTTTGTGTTCTTATTTATTTTTTGTTTCTTTAATTAATACAGGGTAAGTTCTTTCTCCAGCTTACCCTTTCATCTCCAGAAGTTTGAGCAAACCTGACACACAGTGGTGGTTAAAAAAAAATTGTTGAATAATTGAATGAATAAATGTACGTCAAAAATAGACCAAATGAAACTGTTTCCATGGTGGCCAAGTAGTTCCTAATATACCAGCTTTACTACAGATAATTATAAACTGTAGACACATACACACACACGCACACACATACACTGCTTGAGAATAGACTCCAGTCCATGCTATAGGATTGAATAAAACTCTGATGGAAATTCGCAGGCTTGCTCACATAAAGAACCAGCTGATACCCTTTGATTCAACATGGAAAATATGGAAGAAAATTTTCAGAAAGGAGAAATCCACTAAGGGAGAACATTAAATTCTGTGCCTAAACTGTGCCTAAATTTATTGGGATGCCCTGAACCATGAATATACAGTTTACCTAACGCTGAAGGAAATGAACTAAAAACGCTGCCAACAACCAGAAGGAAGACAAAATTATCTGAGACCTCTGCTGCAACTGAATCACAATTACACTTCTTTCTCTACTCGTCCTTGCTTCTCAAACATCTTTATGGGCTGTTCTCAAGAGCATTTCCCAATAACCCTGCTACATGCTACCCTTCACTTTAGAGTTTGTTTCTAGGGAGTTTAATATAAGATAATAATAAAATGGATTTGAATACTGACCTGCCGTATGCTATTGAAGCTATTTATTTAATTCTTTGGGAAATTTATTTAACTTCCTTGAAACTTTTATGGATTTTGTGAAGATTTAATGAGGAAATAGATGTGTAAGTAACATTATACATAACACTCTTCACACAAATAAACATTATTTAAGAAAAATTCATAAAGATGTTACTTATATGCTATTTTCTATGTTGAACAACTGAGACGCTCTATTTTTTAAACACATTTTTTAAGTTGAGGTAAAAATCGTACATTAAGGTGAATTAAATGTAAAAATTGTAAGCATGTAGCTCAATAAATTTTTACATATATATATATACACCTGTGTAATTACCAACCAGGTTAATCTATAGAACATTATCAGCACCCTACTCCCTGTTTAATACTGCCACCAGAGACAATAATTATTAATATTCTGACTTTTATCAACATATACCAGTTTTTCCTATTCTTTGACTCATGTAAACGGAATCATGAATATGTATACAAAAAGGAGGTACTCTTTTATGTCTGGCTTTTCCACTCAACATAACTTGATTCATATATGCTGTTGGAGAAATTAGTAGTTTATTTTTTTAGTCTCAGTGATTCCTATTAGAAGACACTACAATTACTCTTGGTGATCACTTAAGTTGATTCTAATGTTTGGCTATTATAATAAAGCCACTATGAGAATTTTTATACATGTGTTTTAGTGGATATATGTACCCATTTATCTTAAGAAGATACCTACGATTAGAATTGTTGGGTCATGGGGTAGGTGAACTAAACAAATAAATCTTGATAAAACTTGCCCAATATTAGGATTTGAATGAATATACTCTATTGGATAAAAGCTATATGTCACTATTAGTTAATTTGAATTTAAATGAAGATTATGCATGAAACATATGAATACTCAACAAGGCTAATAGTCAAGAGCAGAGAAAATGGCCATCTAAAAAATTAATAAAAAACACACTAAGTTCATTTCCCTTTTTCAGTGAGGCTACATAAACACTGAGGGATCAGTCTAACCAGCATTTTATCCTCCAGTTCTACCTTAGACCTGGGCATCTGCTTTTCATTTACAGACAATATATGAAAGACATATTGAGTATGGCACCTCAGGTTGGCAGGAAGGTTGTATGAAATAGATGAGAGCCCTTTCACCAGTTTGCCTACTGGGGCTAGGCAGCAATGATACAGCAATGAGAAATGGAGTAAAAATACGATAGAATTAGGAGATCTTGCCCCAGTCATTGCACTGTGAAAACAAACATTCTTTATTGAACAATCTTCTGTCCTTTTAGTAATGTGGTATATATGGTATTTTATGGGTATACTAGGCAAGAGACCAGCAGGAAACAGATAGCACATTCAAATGTCATTCTCTAGGAAAGCTTGATGAAGAGGATAGTAAAGGCAGAGTTAAGGGAAACTAATAAACAGAAGCAGGGAGCCAATACCAGCCTAAGGACTGTAGTCGGCAAGCACAGGGAGTTTTGTTATCAGAATCTAGAGTGGGCCCAATAAAAACTATTGCCCTCAGTGGATGAAATCAGCTAACTGGTGGCATTGTGGCAAGGAAAGAGTTGGACAAATAAATATCCTAACCTCATTCTCCTTCCACCTTCTGAGCTGCTGGGGCCTCTCATTGGCAAATTGTATGTATCAATTTTGGATTATTTCCATAAGAAATAGTTTTAAAACTACAAAAATAGGTCATAAGATATGGATTTTTAAAGATCTTAATATATTGTCAAATAATCTTAAATGATGATTATACTTACATATACTCAAGGGGATATTAGGAGAGTAATATTTGTAATAACTAGACAGGTAGAACATTTTCTCTTATAAGTTTAATTGACTATTAGTTTTTTATCCTGTGACTATTTTCTCTGTATAGTCTCTGTTCCTTTTATTAGCAGAGTGCTTATGTTTTCCCTATTACTTTGTTAAGAGATCTCAATCTATTAAGAATATTTATTTACTTAGGCTAAATCTGCTACTCATTCAATCTTTTTCATAAGAATATTTTCTACTGATTTAGTGCTTAGGGAGTTGTTCCCCCTCCTGAAATCATTTAAACTTACATATTACCTGGTTTACAGTACTATAATGATTTTCTTATTCATAACTTTTAATCTATCTTACACCTTTCAAATATTTATATGACAGTTGTACCGTTTAGATACATGATTTGTCTCTTCATTTATTTAAGTCTTATATCTGCCACCAAAATGGTCATATTCTTTTATTCTTTCCTCTCTCCCTTCTTCCTTCCTCACTCTTTCTTTTTCTTTTTCTCTTCTCTTCTTTTCTTTCTTTCTTCTCCTTTCTATTTCATATAGGCAGAATCCATTTTTATAGAGTAGCTCTTAGATTTTACTTGTGTTTGTTTTTTTGTTGTGATATAGAAAATTGTGACATGTTTGCTGGGAATTTTTAAGTCAAGGTATGATGGAAAAATATCATAATTGGGTAAAGATAATTCCAAGCAGAAGGACTATCATATGTGATGATCATCTAACAAAAGGTAGAATGTTACATTTTTTAAAAAACATAATGAGTAAGATGTGCAACGTATGGGGTATGGTCATGATTGAGGCTCTGCCTCGAGGGGGGAGGGGGGCATGAGCAATATACATAACCGTAATATTTGTACCCCCATAATATGCTGAAATAAAAAAAAAATAAAAATAAATAAATAAATAAATAAATAAATAAAACTGCTTTCCTTGAATATATAATAAAAATAATTGACTTTGAAAAAAAAAAACATATAACAAGACCAGAATGTTTGAAATGGAATGAGAGAAGAGTTATCAAAGATGAACCTAGAAAGGCAGGCAGAGGCCACGCCGCAAATGGCCTTTAGGTCAGTTTATGGATATGGATCTTTATTCCAGGAGCAACAGGAAGGCACTGAGGAGTTAAATGGTGAGTGAAGGAGGACATAATCCAATTTTTAATTTGAAAAGAATTTTTGTCTGCTAAGCTCCATCAAATTTCTGACAGTATAAAATATGAGGAGCCTAGTTAGGAGGCTCCTGCAACAATTCAAGAGGAAAGTTTGGGAAGGTGACAGGAGAGAATACAATAAAATCAATAGGATTTCATGCTAGAGTGGATATAAACCGTTAGAGAAAGATATCCTTGTTGAAATCTTAGGGATACCCATGATACTTCTTTCCTCCTTTATGGGATGTTTTGTAAGAACTAGGTTCATTCTGAGAATTGATAAACTCCTCTGGAGTTTAACTCCTCCTCAGAGCCAGTCCTGGGTCTATTAGCATTCAGATCCATTTTTCAGTCCTCTGCTGTTTTCTTTTTCAGAGAAGTTGATCCCTGCACACTGCATTTGCTCAGCTCCTGTGTCAGCTGACTTCAATTGGGTTCAGCCAACAGGAGACTTTGAGGAAATTAAAGGATGGGAGAAAAAATGAATCAAGGAAATCTCCTCCTTCTATATATGCTTGAGTGATGCCTTCAGTCATCAATATGTTTCCCTACACTAGACAGATCTGCTGTCTTTCTAGCTTTCTCCAGGGACTTCGGTCTCTGCAATTCCATAAACACATTCTTCCTTTGACCCTGCAGCCTAGGGTTGATAGTAGCTTCCTGCTACCGATAATCTCTGGGTTGCCTACATAGATACTACTTGACTTCTCAACTATCTCATCACTTATATAACCAAAATCCCTCTGTTTTAAACACTTTGAGATGTTTCTATTAAATATTTTCCTGATTGGACTCTGAGTGATGCAGGCCTCAAATCCCAAATGTGGAATTAATAATTATAAATGTCTAAGATCTAGATCTCAGGCTTGGCTCTCTCTGTCCTTTCTGGTTGATGCAGAGATGATTTTTATGGATTAAGAGAAGCAGATGTAACAAATCAAGCATTTAAATTCATTTGGTTCACCAGGCAGCACTTTAGCTCATAGTTCTTTTCTTGTAACACAGAACTGTTTTTAAAAGTAAAAATCATTTTTTTATACTCAGCCAGTAGAGAGGCCAGTTCTGATAAGGAACTTAGAAAACAATGGCTTTCTGCTTCTCCTTCATGAATCCCAACTACATACAATAATATTCTGAACCAGGTTGTCAATTTTTATACAAAAATTTTGATCTCTTTCAAACTTACTAATGAATATTGTAAATAATCATATAAGATAATAATTTAATCAGAATTTATGTTACTTTAACAATCAAGCATTTGTCAAGCACTTCCTAAATGAGAGGTGCAATAGCGTGTTTTTTACATGTAATATTTATTTCATCTCCCTTGTTTGTCACAATAAAAAATGTAGAAACTAATAACCAGAGAGGTTGATCACATTGCAGAAAGTTATTGAAAAAGACCTTATTGTCACTCTTGTGACCTGCAATAGCCAATCTATTTTACTTTTGGCATACTTTAGGCCAATAATATCATCTGGTGGATTTTGTTTTCATTTTTATTTTTGGATCCAGTTATTCTGGCTAATAACTAGATATCAAAAGGAAATGACATATTAGATCATGCAACTTGATGAAACAGCAATATTATAATTAAAATATTTCAACCTATGGAAGCAAAATGGAATTGTCTGAGAGAATTAACATCACATTGAAAGACTAAGCCTTTCCTGATAATAAAATCTAGGATATTGAGAAGATTGAAAAAAATTCTGTATCAGTCAGCTTTCTAAGTTTCATACAACAGAAACCAATTCTGGCTAAATTATTAAAATCAGTTTTTGAAAGGAAATTGGCTTTATACAATCTATAATAAGTCCAAATTTTTAAAAAATTTTACTTTTAATTATTATGGGTACATCATAATTGTATATATTCATAAGATACATGTGATGTTTAGATATAGGCATACAATGTGTAATAATCCAATTAGGGTAATTAGGGTATCCATTACCTCAAAAAAGAATTTATTATTTCTTTGGGTTAACTCTTTTAGTTATTTTAAAGTATCAAATAACTTATTATTGACTTATGTGCTATCAAATATTAGATCTCTTTCATTCTATCTACTTTTAGCACCCATTCATCATCCCCACTTTATCCCCCACTCCTGCTACCCTTCCCAGCCTCTGGCAGCCATCACTCTACTGCCTGTGAGATCAGTTTACAATAAGTCCGGTTTTTAAAACCTGATCAGTTAAACCAGGATGAACTTCACCAAAGGAAGTACCACTTCTATGGAAAGAAACAGAACCTGGTTTTTGCTTTAGCAACAAGCTGCAATTGAAGGGAGACTAATAGTTCAGGGTCTATGAGTCGAGAGACACCAGGAGTCTGACTCAAAACAGCCGTCCTGGTGGCCATCTTGCCCATTAGGTAAATGTTTATATTGATCCACTTAAAGAACTATAATACTGATGGAACAACTTTGTTGTCAGTGATAGTGATCCAGAGGAAGAATTGCCTACTATCATGGCACCTTGAGGAACCATTGTGACATAGTCAAAACAGGACTTCAATAATAAAATCTCTTTAGACAGTTCTGGTTTCATTAGGAGCTTATGTTGGAAACAGTGATGAGCGGAGATGACTAGAACAGCAGAGGGTATCACCCTGATAAGGCACAATTCTGGTTGTCTGGAGCTTATCTGATGCCTTCTGTTGATGAGAATACTATCCCCAGCTCCTGTGAGGACAGTAGTATTCACTGATCTTCAAATATGTCTTCAAAGACAGTTCTGAAGTAACACTGGGTCTTAGGCTTAGTGTGGTGGGCAGAATAAGGGAACCCTAAAGATGTCTACCTCCTAATCTCTGAAATCTTTGAATGTGTTACCTTACATGGCAAAGGGGATTTTGCAGGTATGGTTAAATTAAGGTCCTTGGGCAGGCAGCTCGATATGGGGAGATTATCTTGGACTATCTAGCTGTGCCCAATCTAACTGTATGAGTCCTTAAAAGTAGAAAACCTTTCCTAGCGGTGGTTAGAGACAGATGTGATGAAAGAAGGATCAGAGAGATGCAATGTAGCTTTGAAGACAGAGGAACGAGACCATGAAAAATGTAGGCTGTGTCTAGAAGCTGGAAATAACAAGGAAACAGATTCACACCTAGAGCCTCCAGAACAGAACACAGCCTTGCCAACACCTTGATTTTAGCCCAGTGAAACTAGTGGCAGACTTCTGACATACAGAACTATAAGACAATAAATTTATATTGTTTTAACCCACCAAATTTATAATTTGTTACAACAGTGTAGTGAATTGAATGGTGGTGCACCAAAATTTATGTCTACTTCCTAATTCCTAGAAGCATGTGACCTTATTTGGAAAAAGGATCTTTGTGAATATAAATAAGGATCTTGGGTGGATTATCCAGATGGGCCCTAAATCCAATGACAAATGTCCTTATAAGAGACACACAGAGGAAGACACAAGAAGAGCAGAAAGCCATATGAAGAGGAAGGCAGAGATTGGAGTTCCACAGCCACAAGCCTAGGAATGCCTGAAGCTACCAGAAACTGAAAGAGGCGAGGAAAGAGTCTCCATTTAAGTTTTCATAGGGATCACGGCCTAGCTGACACCTCGATTTTGACTTCTTGCCTCCAGAACTATAGTAGAATACATTTATGTTGTTTTAAGCTACCAATTATGAGATAATTTGTTGCAGTATCCCTAGGAAATTAATACAGGCAGCAACAAAAATGTACTTTAGTAGCGGCAGTGCCAAGACTCACTCTGAAACAATCAACATTTGGAAGTGAATGCAGATCCCTGGTCACAGGGCAACATTTGAACTGGCTCCAGTAGTGAAGTGAGCCCTCACCAGGTCTGGCCCATCACACATAAGGAAGCACCCAAGTGACTAGGGACCTCGCCAGAGAGGGCATCACTAAGGCAAGGAGAGATGGGAGGTCTTATTAATTTGGACAGGTGGTTACTGAAGCACTGACAGTAACAAAGATTGACAATAATATCAATAGTAGCTTATTCTGTATGCTTGCTCTGTATGAGGCACTATTCTAAACACTTTACATATATTCATTCATTTACTCTTTATAACAAGCCTCTTAGGTAGGTTGTAATAATACCACATCACTTCATAGATTAGGGAACTGAGGCACAGAGAGGTAAACAACTTTCCCAAGGTCACCTATCTAGCAATGACTGCATTCAAACCCAGGCAGTCCTAGCCACTATGCTATATTGCCTCTAAAGTGAACTACTTTAAATCTTCAATAATAAGAAGAAGAACTAATATTTATAGAGTACTTAAGCCCCAGACACTGTTCTAAGCACCTTCTACATATTCATTCATTTTTGTCTATGCAATAGTCCCATAAGAGAGGGCCTATTGGTATCTACATTTTGCATAGGAAGGAACTGTGGCATAGAGAGGTTAAGCAACTTGCTAATGTTCACAGCAACAAAGGCAGGAATTCAAACCCTGGTTTCCAAGCCCACCAACTTAACCATTTAGCTACACTATTCAGTGAAATTTTATTTGTGCTCTAAATGTAAAGCAGGATAAAGCAAGTTTTTATCATTAAAAATTTAAATTCGTCTGTTCTATAAATTTAAATTTGTCTTGACATACTTATTAAGACAATCTCTGACAACAATTCAAAAACTTGGCAAAAGCTAAAAGTCTTAGGGATCCATTAGTGTCATTCAGTGCTTTGCAATGCTCAGGTAATATTAACAGAGTGGTTTCTAGCAATGATTTTATTATCTAATACATCTCGTGTTGGGTCAACAATTTACTAAAAAAAGAAAAATGATCTAAGACAAGTTATTTTGCCTCTGAATATCAATACTTTATTTGCAAAATGAGAATAATAATACCTATTTCCTAGATTTATTGTGAGGATTAAATAAGGTAATACATTGTCTTATTTAACTATTTATGTCATTACTTATCACAGTGAATCATATAAAGACCTTAAGAAATGTCAACAACTATTTATAGTGTTGTTATTATTATTAGTTGTACCAGAAATTTTTCAATAATTAATCAGGTTGGGCATGGATTTAATAACATTTTCTTGCACCTATTATATATGTACCTGGAATGGTAGAGTACCCTGAGAATACAGATATAAATAAGAAATTATTCATCTTTTGAATAAGCCCAGAGTCTAAGAACTTGTTTAAGTTTTTTATAAACACTGCAATATTAGGCTTTGATGAGGACACTAGGTAGGTATTAACAAAATACTTGTTCATTTAAGAGTATGCAGTATTTTTCAGTTACAAATAACTTCACACATTTATTCAAAAAATATTTGAGTTATTTCCCTGAACAAGGCACTGTGCTAAAAAGGTTGATAAAGTGATAAAGAAATAGTAAAACACCATTTGTTGACAGAGGCAAGAGGTCAATTGGAAGACTGTGATAATTGCTTTAAAAGAGGTACAGGTAAAAATCCTACGAGAGGGACGAGGAAATTTAGCCTACCTTTGACATTATAACCACTTCATTCAGAAAGTAAATGAGTTTTAATTTGTCTTATAATATCCAGTAATTTTAAGTGTAGTGGTTTGCTTTATATGAGGAGGTGATGTAGATCCATGATAGCATTCCAGGTGACAGCCAGAAAGCAGAGACTGGAAGATGCACTGGCTGCACTGCCTCGGATACTGGGACTAGAACTCACAACGCTACTCTCACTTCGCTGCAAAATGGAAATGACACAAATCTAGAGGCTGACATCTTAATACTGTTCACTCTGAAGTTTTCTGAAAGATACTACCTAAGATCTATTTTATATTTATATTTCTTTATTTAAAAAAAGGTCACCTGTGGAGAATTCCCACCCTCATTCTCCCTTGTTCCTTTATAGGATAGAGGCAGGAAGACACAGAACCCTCTTAGGCACATGACTATTTCTTTCCCATCATGTTCATTTCTGAGAAGAAATCATGAGTTATAGACTCCCAGCTAATGAGCAAGATTAATATAACCCCAATGAATTTGATAATTTATAAGGAAGCCTGTTCTGTTTCCTAACAACTTTAATAATAATAATGGCTAACCTAGCATTACCTACCTGCCTGGAAGTGCTTTAGGTCATATTTTAACTCATGTATTAACCCATTTAATCCTCAAGGCAGTCTTATGATTTAGGTGCTACTATTGGCCCTGATTTACAGATGGGGAAACTGAGGCATAGAAAGGGTAACTTGCCAAATATCACACAGCTAGTGAGTGGCAAATGTGGAATTTGAACTGATGGTCTCATGAGTCTGTACTTTTAACCCATCTACATTATGATTCTGTTAAGAATGTGTTTACATTGCTTTCATATCTACTTCATTATTTCCAAACCTAGTCTTCACTATTTCCAATGATTCATCACAGATTGAATGTAATCCTTGACTTTTAGAATTATAAAATGTTAGACTTAGAGGAGTCTTCAGGAATCAACTGGCATGCTAGACAGACATAATTTATAGGTAGAGAATTCTAATCCAACACCCACATACCAATCCTTCAAATATTAAATATTTTAATTCTATCAATCAATTATCATGTTTAACTTAAAACTATCTCATTACAAGCCAAAATATTATTGGATCTATTTCCTATTTCTTCTATACAACGTTCCCCAGTTTTTCATCTCAGTTTACTCTACTCCTCTACATGTGTATCAGTCTCAGTGTCTTTTGAAAACACAGCACTCAAAATTGCACATAACCCTCCATCTGGGGTGTTGCCCAAAGTAATATGGAATAATTATAGCTCTAGACTCTGGTTTTTTAATTCTATGAATACTGACTAAACTTCTAATGGCATTTTTAGGGGTGTTGATGCCAGTGAAGCAGCTATGTTAGTATTGGAGAGGCAATATTGGTTCATAGAGAAGTCAAACAATTTCCCTCAGAGAAATTTCTGTTCCTGCTCCCTCTGCTCCTCCCCCCCTCCCTCCTTAGAGTTGGGAATCATGCCTCTCTGTTTGGCTTTATGCCATAGATAAACATATATTTAGGTGTGTATACACACAATCACAGCTTCTAGTTTTTTTACTCTTAATTTTATCTTATGTTTGACCTGTTAGAAATCTTTTGATATAACCTAAGTTTTTTGAGGCCATTCCAGCATGGCATGCAATAGGTTTATAATTTCAATAATAGTATATTGATTTTCACTCAATACTCCCATCAGCAGATTCCTTGAATCTCAGCCTCTTTCATATTCCTCCTTTTGGAATTAATGTGGTCCATGAATTGTCTCATAAATCTCTTAAAAGGCAATATCAATTAATTTCTTATTCTTAATTATTTAATCTCTGATATTCTTGATTCATCATCTAACCCCCAAATCATTGAGTTGACTTCCTGGATGTTCTGCTCTTTTTAACACTCTATTTTAGTACTTTTTCATTTGGTTATGTCTGTATTGGATAAATTTTATTTTGACATGTATTTTGGGACCATAGAAGAAAATTATTTCTAAAGTACTGTCTAGAATTTTGCTGAATTTATACACTAAAGTGGTTTAACATCAGCTTCCAGAATTTCCTCTTTGAGACATCAGGCTATTATTTATAATCACTGATATTCTGAAAATTTTCCCAAAGAATAAAATCATCAAAATATGCAGAGCCTATGTTTAAAAAATACCATTGATCATCATACAAGAATACATAAAAAACAATAACACATATCTAGTGCTTGGACAGAAAAACAGTATTTTAAAGATGTTCATTCTTCATAAATCAATATATATTTTTTTCAATATGAGCCCAGTAAAATTATCAACAGGTTTCATTTTCAGTAAAGACATAAAAATATCAGAAAATTTATTGAAGAGAAAATGTTGAAAAGGGAATAGTCCTACCATTTATTAAAATATATTTAAAATTATAATAATTAAAAGAGTTTAATATGAATAAACATTTAAATTGTCAAAAACTGAAGACTTTGAGATTTTACCATACTTACAGACTAATAAGATAACCTGTTGAATGAATTGTGGCAGTAGATATGAAACTTCTGGGGTCAGAGACAAAGACTTCATTACTCACATTACAGCAAGCAACAACAACATCAACATATTTGCTGTGGTTATTCTTGTACCCAAATTCCATCAGGATTGTGAAATGGGCCCAGATGACACCTACATATACAGAAGTTTTTATTAAAATAGAGAAACCCAGGGAAAAGGGTTTAGCACATTTTGAGCAAATAGTAGACACGGTAGTAAGCAGTGAACAAGCCAGTCTCTCCCAGCCTTGCAAAGAAGTGAACAGTTACTGGGTAGAGTTGACCTATTTATTTGCTTGTGTAACTAACTATAGAAACTTCTCAGTATCAGAAAATATATAAGCTTTGCAGCACACTCTGCAAGATTGCTCAGGTATGATCAGGACTCATGCTGGACTGCCTTTCTCCACATACATCAATGGAAATAGAATATGATAAATAACCCAAATATATTAATACATTTCAAAAACCCACATAGTAAATCACAAAATGTTAAAGTGATAGTTTAACATGATAGGGAGACGATAATTTTTTTTAATAATTAGGGAGAAATTGGTCAACTATTTGGCAGGGGAAAGGGGAAGTTGGATTCCTATTCCCATCTTTATATAACAATTTTAGATGGACCAAAATGTAAATGTTGTAAAAAATAAGCAAGTGATCATTTTTAAGTCTTGAAAACAAAATGCCCTTTCTAAGCAAGATACAAAATACAGAAAACTGATACATTTGACTACATAATATTTAAGATGGTAAAAAAACACAATGATCAAGGCCAAAAGACAAACTAAAAAATATATATATATAAGATATACAAAGAAATTTCTTAATATACAAAAAGTGTTCATAAATCAATATAAAAAATCAACAACAAATAAAAATGGGTAAACACAAATAGGCATATTGCAGAAGTAATCTCAAAAATAGATAGCATATAAAAAATGCCCAATCTCAATAATGATTAAAACAATTCAGATTAAAACCACAACGTATAACCATTTTTCACAGATTGTACATGATTGTAGAGATCAAAATGTTTTATTATGGAATAAGGAAAGAAGCACTCTAATACTCTCATGGTAGTTTAAAATGGGACATTTTTGAAGGACATGTCAGCAATATTAGCAAAATTTTACTACTGTACACGATCTCCAGTACAATATTGAATAGAAGTGGTAAGAGAAGAAAATCTTGTCTTGTACCTGATATTAGGAGAAAGCACTCAGCCTTTTACCACTAAATATGATGTTAGTTGTGTATTCTTTGTGATGCCCTTTATCGGGTTGAGAAACTTTTCTTCTATTCTTAGTTTATTGAATGTTTTTATCATGAAGTGGTGTTAAACTTTGTCAAATGTTTTTTTCTGCATTTACTAAGGTGATAATGTGGAGTTTTAAAAATTCTATTGATGAGATATATTGCATTAGTTGATTTTCAGATATTAAATATTACCAAAATTAAAAACTTTATTCAAATAAAGTCAGATTCTTTATTGGGAGGTTCAGAGCTCTATTTTCTTACAGACTCTAAAACTCTGAGCCATTATTCTGTGCATTGGACAGGGTGGTATCCTCTAGTCTTCCAGGCTTGTCTCTCTCGCCTTTATTGGGAGCTGAAGAGAGAAGGAGCTCCATTTTCTTGGCCATACTTTCCAGGAAAGGAAGGTGATGCTAAGTAGGAATGGGAGGAGGTAGAGGAGAAGACTATGACCACTTATGTCAGAAAATGCCAATAATGATCACTCTTTTCTCTGAGCTTCACATTGTACTACTCACTGTCACCTCATCACTTTAGTTATAAAACACTGAGATGTGTGTGACTGTTTTCCCCATTAGATTAAACTCCTTAAGGGCTCATTCACACAGAGATCCCAGTGGAGGATAGTACATGGTAAATAAGGAAGGATGTTGACATAAATGGCCAGAATTTCCAGGAGTTTCAGAGAATAAATATGGCTTACCTTTGATTTCTCTGAAAAGAATTCATTTACTTCCTGCTATGAAAATGAGTTCAAATAAAATTTTTTAATAAACACGTACAGAGAAGAACAGAACCAGACTGTTAGTATACAAATCTGCAGGGAAATGAACTAAAGAAATGTGAAGAGGATGTAGGTACATGAGGAAAGGCTGCCAGTAATGAAAGGGAATTGCAAATGTAAATTGTTAATCAAAACACAGCTGTCTTCATTCATAAAATCAACAAATCTATTTCAATTGACTTTACAATTTAAGACAGACTCATTCAATTTAGAAACACTGATAATATCTTTCCAAACAAGAAAAATTACTCCTTCAAAATTGTCAAAGAATACGCTATTAAGGTCCATCTTATCAATTTAAGTTCACAGGTCTGCATGTATGAGACTTCATAATCTTTAAAAATTAAAAAAATATATTGTTGACCCAGAAATAAAGACATTTACAAGGGTTACAGAAGAATATATGAGAAATTTTCAGAAAAAACTATTCTTCTTATGGATTCTAATTGAGTAATAAACATTAAAATAAACAATAATCTTTGTTGATAGAATTTGAAGAAAGGACTTGGCATTAAATCTTATAGCTCATCTAATCCAAAATCATCGTGAGGGACATAAAGGGAGGAAATTAAATTGGAAGATATAACTGAGCCAAATCCACTAAGCTAGTATCAGAACACATAGAACTAGAAGACAAATGTCCAGTTTAGGGAGACTATTTCTACCTTGTATCCATATAGATTGTTGTGATTGTTTATTTTTCATTCATTCATTATTTATGGAGTATCTCATTTGGGGCAGGCATTGTTATAGATTGGAGAGATCTGTAAGAAACAAATTCTTGCCATCATGGAGCTATGTCCTGGTGGAAGGATAGAGACAATGAACAAAGAATAAATAAAGACAAGTCAGGTATAAATCCTATAGGCAAATGAAACAGGAAAGAGGAATAGGGGTGCTTGAGATGGAAAATTGTTATTTTAATCCAAATTATTATAACTCATAGATAAAAATTACTTCTTTTGAAATTAGTGATACTAATACTCCAATCTATGCATATCTTTCTTCCTTCTTCTCTTTGATTTTTCCCTTTTTAATCCTTTCCTCTTTTTTCACCAGATATTAAGTAATTATTCTTCTTCTTCAAGCATCACCATAACACAGTAGACAATGCAAATAATATATTTTATTTATTGTATATTTTTCTGACCTTTTATAGGGATATTTAGAAGTTTTTAATGAGTATATTATCAGAAGATAAACATTGTGAGGAAATTTGCATAAAAGGGGAATTAAATATGATAAAACAAGATGAAAGCATGCTATGAAGTCCTATACTGTTGATAGAATCCCACAAATTTGCTTCTAAGTTTTCTAGCAAATAAAGAAGGAAGGCAAGTTACTAATAGCTATGAGATTCAAATAGCTATGAGGTGAAACAAATCAATTGCTTGGTGACATTTGGCAACTTCTGATAAAATATTGCCACTGCTGCCTCTCCTTAAGAGAACATGTCACAGTAAAATCAACAGCATTCCCAACTTCATCTTTCTTCACTTGGTAGTTTCTTACTGAAAGAATTTAACTGTGAAGTATATAACCCTGATCTACTGGACTTCACTATCTTCTTGAGGGTGATCACCCAGGAAGAGTTCACTGCTTTAAGGGATACTGTATTATAATAATCAACATGCATTGGGTCACAAGTTAAAATTACAGAAAAAAGAGAATTCACTATGTCTTGATATCATAAAAAATTTTCTTGGAAAATATAGCTTAATTTAAATATTAATTTGCTAGAACTGGGGATATAAGAAAAAAAAAAGTTATCCAGGGTCTAGTTGAGAATAGCAGCAGGGAAAAATAGGTAGACATTGATGTGATTTGTTTTGGAGACAGTGTGGAAATCATATTGATTTGAGCAGAAGCTTCATTTTATGAAATAGTGGAAGAAAAGATTGGGACAGATAGGAAATGCTCTAGTTGTAGAAGGTAAGCTTGACAAGTATAGATTTGGTGCTTTAAGCTTCAGGTTCTAAATTTAGAGTACATAATGTAGTTCAGGAAGTGCAAGAACATCCTGAAATTGCTTATGACTGTGAATGCATGTACATAGGTGGGGAAAAGTACCTACCTCATTCATCATGAAAGGGACCATAACCTCCTCATGTCAAAAGTCAAACAAAAGCCAAAAATATAGAAACATTGCCCTATAGTCACTGATCAATCATGGATTCTCTTTAAGGAATGTCACTAAACTTTAACTGAAAACTTCGAGGCTACTAGCGTAAAGTTTCTCCACTTCTGATAAACTAAATAAGCAAAATATGAGTAAATTAGAAAATTATTATAAAAAACTGGCTTGAAAATCTTGATTTGATGAAAAGCAAGGACAGCCTAAAAGAAGTTTATTCCTCTTGTTCATATGATATTAAAAGCAAAAAAACCAAACCCTACCCAACACTTTCTCCACTGAGTTTATTCTCCTAACTAATTGATTAAAAACTCTGTAAAGTCAGTCCCTGTTTAGGGATTGTGTGGTCACACTGAAATATCCTACTCAGGCTCGGGAACACATAACAGCCAATAATAACCATGATTTTCCAATCCAATGAGAATGATTTTCATTAGTATATTTGTTACAAAATGAAGTTATTGCAACTTAATTTGAAAATCACCAACACCTTCTACCAAGCAGAATTTATTTCATCTTGTGGAAAGTCTAATGACCATAAGAGAAATGATAAGGCAACTATTTAAAGGCTTGAGGAAATTGATGATAGCAATAAAAAGCAATAAAGTCCATGTTAGGGAAACACAAGAAATAAAATGAATTAAAATTGTTTTAGGATTCAAAAAGTTCAGTTTCTTTCAAACCAAAATCTCTAGGCATACAAAATCTCATGTAAATCAAAACTAATTTACTCCACCAACTGGATTTGTTTACTTTGGGGTATTTTACAACATTCTTCTCATGTTTCCAATTACCAAAAAAGAACTAATTGCCTTTAAATTAAGGCTTATCTGACAGCTGATTTTGCAGTAAACTTATGACAACAAATTTGTGTTTTTCCATGGCAATATCATAAGATATGAAAACATCATAATATTGTGTTTAGATATGACCACATGTTCTTGTAAGATGAAAAATTTTGTCCTTATTGACTATACATCACTGTATAAACCTAATTATAATCTGTAAAACCTAGAACCCAGATGAATACATTGTGTGTGCTCAGTAAAGACTATTGGCTCATTTGAAATTTCCTGAGCTGTTCCTGTTTCCATGGAAGCTTGTGAAAACAAGGTAACTGGATATGTTTGTTAGTTTCTCAGCCATCTGAGTACCCGCTTAGTCAGTGAAAGAGCTTCTGGCCAGAGGTTGTATATGGGACTAGAACTGAAAACGAGATCAGACCCCTGCCACCCTAGCTCCTGGCACTGTCAACACATCAGCCAGGTGACCATTAAAACTGGCTCTTTTTTCTCTTATTGTATTACCTTATACAATCCTTTTCTGTTCTGCCTAAATGATAGTTTTCGGCCTAAAATCATTATATTTTATGTTCAGTGGACAGCATTACTAACTTCTAGGGAAACTTCTTAATGAAATCTAGTTTCTACTTGATCTATTCAGCCATATTCCCTCTTAAGCCTCCTCACTTTCTTAGATCTACGGATATATGTATATGTACACATAGGTATGTATAAATCTATCTATCTAGAGAGATGACAAAAGAGACACATGCATATGGATCATATGTCACAGCATATCCATTTATTAATTCTCTTTAATAAATTTAATAATTCCATTCATCAATTTCTGTTTATTTCTCATCACCCATAGGATAATTTTTTCCACATATATATGTGTGTGTTATTATTTTATTTTATATTAATAAAAAATCTGGGGAAGGGGGAATGGAGAGGAGTTATTTAATGCATACAGAATATTAGTCTTGCAAGATGAAAAGATGTATGTGGATGGATGGTGGTTATGGTAGGACAACAGTGTGAATGTACCCAATGCTACTGAACTGTAAAATAGTTAAAACTTAAATGGTAACACTTAAAAATGGTTAAGATGGTAAATTTTATGTTGTGTGTATTTCATCACAATTTTTAAAAAAGATGTTTGCCAAGTTACTATAGCCAAATATTTCTTCTTTAACAGAAAATATTTTTTAATTTTAAGTATTTTCCAAAACATTTTAAAAACATTTTCAAAAACATTTAATGGGGTTCCCCCATGAACAAAATAACAACAACATAAATGATTTAGCATTGCTTTCATGGCCCTCTGTAGGATGACCTCATCTTATTTCTCTAAGATCTTGAAACTTATTATTTAAACTCAGGCTATTTAAACTCTCTGTTTTCCAAATATGTCATTTACCTCTGTACTACCAATCTTAGCGAGCTCATGTTCTTTCCTTGTTGAAAGTCGCTGTTCTTTCTTACAAAAATCATTCTCATCTTCTAAGATTCAGGTAAACTGTTTCTTTTGCCCTGAGTCCTTACGGAATTCAGGTAGCTCCAAATAAATTAGATTTCTTTACAAACCCAAATGCTGCCCACAGACCATCACAACTAATTTAACTAATTTTCTTTTGCTATCTTTCATCAACCAGTCATGGTACATCTGGTCCCTCCCCTGCAAATGGTAAAATAAATTTATTGGAAAGCACATCTGTATATTTTTCTCCATCTGTGTCATTCTACCTTCTGGTAGAGTGTTTTACATATAGTAGACACACAAATGTTTGTTAACTTGTATAATGTATCAAGAGTAGTAACTTTAGCACCTGGATTATTTTTTGAGACGCCACCTCAGAAAGTTTAAAGTGATATTATGACAGTACAGTAAATTGACAAACAAGCAAAATAGGAATAAATTTGTTCCATGCTACCTAAAAGCATTTTTAAAATTTCTAGTTAAATGTTAAATTATAAAATAATCAGTTTATTGAAATTAAAGCTTTTGTCAGTTTTAGATAACCAAATGATACATTTAGTAAATTCAGCACAATTGTTTACTGAAGGAAAATTCCAGATTTGTGGAAGGTGTTATAAAATAGGACTCTCCAAAAATTGTCTAGACCACATTAGAAATAAATGGATTTATTTTGGCTAAATACATGAGCTATTTGCTGCTGCTATTCTGTATTGCTCAACCTTGGACTTTACAGGGATATAAAAAGCTATTAATAGTTTTTGTTAGAAAGTCAGATTATAAAGCCAGTATTTGGAGGAAATTTTGGTTGGTCTCTGTGTAAACAAATGTATGTGACTGGCATAAATGTTGTTAATGAGAATGACTGTGAAATTTTGATATTCGGTGTGATTTTCTGGCTTCTGTTAACTGAATTCTGTCCCATTCTACTATTCCATTCTTATATTCCTTTCATTATTCACCTTCCTTTGTTGGTAGGATATTATAATTTATTTTAAAAATTTAATTGTAACTATTGTAATAATTGTAGTATATTTGCTTGGTATAAAAGTCTAAAGTGACAAGAGGGCATTCAATGAAAATTTTCCTCTGATAAAAGTGTCATCCAAACACTCAGTTCTGGGTGGCAACCAAGTCATCAGTTTCCTGCATAACTTTCCAAAAATGTTCAATACAAAGAAGCAAATTGTGCATTTATTTTCATTTTACTGTTCCCCCCCCCCTTTTTTTATTTCATCATATAATGGAGGTACAAATATTGTTAGGGTTACATACATTGCCCCTACCACCCCTCACCCCCCCAACATGCCAGAGCTTCAAGTGAGTCCAGTCCCCAGGTGGCGCACACGGCACACATTATGTAACTCTACACTTCCTCCCCTCTCCCGCCTGCCCTCCATCCGCCAAAAGATTATTTTTTTCTTTTATTTTTTTACATTTTGGATACATGGTATAACTTTGCCTCTCCCTAAGAAGGGTTAGAGGTATGCCCTTGCCCCCCACAATGCTCGCCACATCCCTATGATGTGGGTCTTGACCCCCCCTCCCGAAACCCTGGTAAACACTACCACCATTTGAGCACCATATTGTTAATCTGTCAGTAT